>VDFB02071836.1:0-61004 GCA_007258455.2 Sequoia sempervirens
AAAGGGAAGACATTAAATATTTTATTAATTTAAAAGTAAAATGAATTCTTGAAGGTGGCGTCCCTTTTGGAAGATGAAGTGATTTGACTTCTTGGAGTTACAGAGTGTTTCATTTGCCATTTGAAGCTTATATATTGATGCTTTTTGGAGAGCTGATTATGGGATGAATTTGAAAGTAAAGTTATGCTGCTAGACTGAATCTAGAATTTGGCTAAGGGGGAGCTTAGCAAATCAATCCATCCTTCGAGCTTGAAACTATGGCTTCCTAGGTGGAGATATGAGACTGTACTTCACATAGAGGTGCAGATAGAGCTTCAATTCTAATGTTTTAGGACAAGTTGCTGATGTATAGCCTATTTTTGGGTTGTTGGTTCGACATGGCTGAAGCGAATTTCTGTTCATAGCTTCGTCGTTGAATTTTATTTCATTCTGGGTATTTGCTCATGCTGTTTCTTTGTGAAGGGTGACCCTTTGGGAGAGTTTTCAGATTTTTAATTAAGTTTCTGATTTTTGGGAGAAGGTCGACCCTTCCTGGAGGCCGTACCATTCTTCTTGGCTGCATTGGGATTTGTGCCATTTTGTGGTTGTTGTTTCTGGTTTGAATTCTTCTTGGAGGTTGGACGCTTAGCTCCTAGCTATCATTTGACTTTGGTTTGGGAGCATTCCGAGTTGTTTCGGAGAAGTTACATCCATTTCAGTGAGTTTTGATGTTGTTGGTCTGATTTCTGTGATTTCCTGTTTCTAATCATATTTATTTAATTCTGGTTTCTTGAGTTTATGAGGCTAAAATTTGATTGTTTACATTGTAAAAAGTTAAGGATAGTATCCTTAATTCTTTGATTATATTTGGCCTTCATTCTAATAAGTTTTGCAACTGATTTCATTCATTGTAAAGCTAGTTAGTAGTACTAACGGCTGTTATTTATTATTGCTGCAATTTATGTTTGTATACACTCCCACAATTAAGTGTTTGAGTTAAATAAGTGGTGGTGAGGACTGTATTCCCCCCACTGTATAAGTGGAAGAGTGGATTTCATGGCTGGCTTGCCACCTTTAAGTTTGTAATCATCTCACCCATTGAATAAGTGGAGTATTACCACTGCCTTGTGGATGCTTGCTGTTAGCAGATGAATGTACTTTCAGTTCAGTTTTGTTGCTAACAATCCCCGAACCATATGCTATCACCTCGTCCACTCTGGGATCTTGGTGAACATTCTTGGTGAGGGTTATTTTACAAGCTGATTTGGATTTTGGAGCTAACGCTAATCAATGTTGGTGCTGGTTTGTTGTGTTAAATTTGGGAAAAAATTAAGGGGGAACATTGTAAGATGTAGGTGTATTCATAATAATGGTTATCAAAGCCAGAGGAAGCAATATCAAAATGAAACTGAATAGAACTGAAGTGCGAAGTGATAATAAGAAATGGCTGGAAGGTAAGAACTTGCATAGATCAAAGGAAAAGATAAGAAGGAATTAGGCGCGGGGAAGAATGTTCCCCATGAACCAGTAGTGGTGCTAGTCTTATTGGAAAGTAGCATTTGTGGATTGTGTGAACCTTCACACTTGTTCTGTTAACAAAAACTTAAGTTGCACGTGAGTGCAAGTTATATGTAATACATGATTACGACAAAGAAGACAAACACCACCAGGTACATTAACATTAGATTTGGTAATATAAATACTTGCTCCTCCCAATAGACTTGGGGAATTGAAATAGAACTCAACATTCAGGTAATGATAAGACATTAATAGGCATTTTGAGATCCATTTCTTTTGGAAGAAACACATCTTACACTGCATCAATGTAGTAATCATGTATTTTTGTGACTATGCTTTTGATATCAGTATTCTATACAATATTTAACTTTTTAGATCCCAACTTGAGTGGTTTGTTTATACTGCCATATCATTATTCCAATTAAAAGCCACGTCTATTTTGAATGTTTTCTTACGCACACATTTGGTTTTATTCTTTCTTCACCAGGCAATAAAATTGCTGTTATTGAGAACTTGGGAGCAACTGAGGTATGTTATACTTACTTCTTTTTGGTATTAAATGGAAATAATGCATTTTTTATGGCATGAATGTATTCCTGTCTTATATGAAAATGGGTTTTATATTTTAAAAATTTTGTGGATCATGTCATGTGTTCAAGTTTAAATGTCTAAATATTCATTATGGGAACTACATATGCAATCAGTACAATTTTCTTGTATAGACAAAGATTTGATTGCCAGATGCATTGAAAGGTAAAAACTTTTCAACAGGAAAAGAATTTCACTACCTTTCACTTGCATACTGACTCATCCTGATCACTCTCCAAGGCCCACCACTGTCTTAGAGTGTTAGATCTTGCTGGGAACAAGCTTCCCTAGTGCTGAAGAGCTTTAAGCTTATTTGATACTACGAAAACTACGTGGTCTGAAAACAGATTTGGTAAAAATTAGACCTGTCAGCAAAAGGTGGAGTAAACACTGATGGCTATTCTAGACATGATTGATTGATGAAGTGCAGAGACATGTGGTCAATTATGGTGAGAGAATTGATATAGAAATTCGTGGATTAGTTATAACCAAAAAGGCTCAAAGTCTAGATAAATGAAGATTGGAACAAGGTCAAGGTTAGAATGGAAATCATTAGTAGACCAGAGGATATTGCTCTATAAATTTGCCTGGAGATGACAAAAATCTATTTGAATGTTTCACTATAGTAGTTGTCTGAAGACAACCAAAATCTACCATTGATAATGAACTCGATAGGAATGCTCATGAAACAGTGGTCAATAAGATTCAATCTAACTAGGGAATTGCCAAAGTGATAGAAACCATCCCTCTTTATTACCACAATTTGTGCTTGTGCAAAAAACAATCTTTGAAAAGTATTTTGAACCATGCAATATATGAAATTCAGCTTGAACGATATGTTTGTTTTCCTGCCCATGACATAACATGCAATGGAAGCTGTCACTTGTTACAATATTGCTGGGCATTTGGCCCAAATCCATTGTCTCTTCTACCATTCTTCTGGTCTTATCTTTTTTCCAAATCGTCTTTCTACATGTGGTATCAAATAGTAAATATATGTTGTTGCTCTATCACAGAATCAATCCTTCTATCAGAGAAAAATATCAACCGTTGAAACATTGAACAGAGCTCTTTGAGACATGTTATGTTAGTCATCACTTATCAGGATGTTTTTCATTTAACTTTTTCTTAGATATGTATAATTATAATTAGTTCTTTCATGTAATCAAAATCTTACCAATAATAGGGAAGTGTTCATCTATTTTTTTTCATTTTCTCATGTATGTCAGAGATTAATTACCAACAGTAGTATTAGAGACATGACACTAAGCTCTGGGAAGATCAGGTGATGAGCGCATAAGAAGACAAGGTTGATTGGTACCCAAAATATTGTATTTAGAAATCAAACACCTACAAGGTCTCCTTCAATGGTGGCTGCCCCACATCCTTTCTTGGAGACAGTCTACCCAAGAAGAAGATCCATCTTTTTCTTTCTGCAAAAGAGGCCTACTGGAGAAGGCATTTCAGGAAGAGAGGAGGGACAATGTAGATGAACACATTGCATGCTGCATTTACAAAAACGGTCTTCCTTTCAACTTAGTGAGATCACCATATTGGTGGGAAAGGGTGGCTGTGATTAGGTGAACACCCTTTGGTTACATAGGTCTTGGATATGAGAAGGTGTGCACCACCTTATTGTCAAACGTTTTTTTTTTGTATAGATATCACTAAAACTAATCAAAGGTACATGGGTTGAAAGATTGGAAAGATAGTAAAAACTGACTTTTCCATTGTAGTATCCTCTAAAGGGGCAATGTTTTTGAAGGCGGTTTATTGTGAGGGGTAAGTGGAAGATTCAATTTTCATTTCCGAAATTCTCATCTAGTCCATAGAGATGGTGAGTGTTGAGAACATTGTCCAAATAGAGATGGTGAATAAGAGTCTATCATTTTTGATGATTAGAAAGATTATAAAAATCGACCTTTAATAAATTCCATTGTAGTATCCTCTAAAGGGGCAATGTTTTGGAAGGTGGTTTATTGTGAGGGGCAAGTGGAAGGTTCAATTTTCGTTTCCAAAATTCTCATCTAGTCCATAGAGATGGTGGGTGTTGAGAACATTGTCCAAGTCATAACAGACAATGCCAAAAATTGTAGGGCGTAGGTGCTTTGGTTGAAGAAAGCTATGAGCATATATTTTGGACACTACATATTGTCCACTCCCTCAACTTGGTGATACAAAAGATTGACACTCAAACAGAGTAGGTGAAAAAATGTACATTGAGTGTGACGAGATTTAGATGTTCATGACAAACCATCATACATCATTAGGCATCTTTAAGACTATCCAATTT
Organism: Sequoia sempervirens; assembly: GCA_007258455.2. Taxonomy (NCBI): domain Eukaryota; kingdom Viridiplantae; phylum Streptophyta; class Pinopsida; order Cupressales; family Cupressaceae; genus Sequoia; species Sequoia sempervirens. Next base: position 4,379 of record VDFB02071836.1, read on the forward strand.
GGAATTGTTGAATGTAAAGTTATGAAATTTCAATATTGATCAAAAATTTAATTTATGATATTTTTGTTTAACTTATTTTTACACTACATTAGGTTTCCTAGACTTGTTTTGCATTGCACACAATTTTTTCAAGACAACTTGTGAACGTGTGTGAGGTGTTGAGTGAACTGGTTATTAGCAACCAATGGAGTGTGTGGAGGTAGTCAAATTCATAGAGGGCCCAAAAGGTCAAATCATTGATCATGGATGATGATTGGTGGGCTCATGTTTGTTGATGTTCATGTACAACATTAGTCTCTACTTCTAGCCGATCTCCCTTACATATTGAATAAATTAGATAATAGCCTATGACTATCTAATTTATATATATTGCGATTTAATGAAGTGGCATGATTTCTTATGAAGGTGCGATTTAATTAAGGCCGACATCATTTGTTATGAAGAATTGTGACTTGTTTATTAATTGAGGCCAACATCCATGAAGAGACGCGATTTCTTGAAGCCAACATCATATATCTTAAAGTCGTGACTTTTGGATAGGGGCCGACATGAACAATTAGAAGGGATGCGTCTCTCCTATTCATTTATATATATACCCATTGATTCGTCCATTGTAATCATCCATATTCAGTTCGGTTATTCACAAAAGTTTGATATCTTCAAGTGCGAGTTTGTATTCAAGTGCAGATCGATTCTTGATAGAAGGCTGTGTATTATCATTGAGATTTACATCATTGTGTTGCTGTATTTGCATCAGTTTGTGGTGCCTATTATTGGCCTTCATATCGGCCTTTGTAAAGGAGACTCAAGAGGAGGGTTTCCCCAGGGTATTTGCTGTTTCTGATTTTTTGAATTAAATTCTGTACATTAATCTGATCACTATATTTAACATGGTATTAGAGCGGGTTTGAGGAGATCATGATCAGATTTGTTCTTACAGCAATACTCTATTCTCTTCTTTATACTTCTTTGTCTATCCCTACCTTAGTCAAGATGGTGAACGGTTTGAAGATTGAGGATAGACTCGAGGGAGCATCCAACTTCACATCATGGAGATTCAGGATCATGCTTACCTTGCAAGAGAATGACTTGGGTGAGTTTGTGGAGTCCAGTGTTCCTAAACCTGAGGAGGAAGAAGAGAAGTTGTAGTGGAAGAAGAAAGATATCAAGGCAATGAAAATGTTGGTTGATTCCGTTTAGAGGATCATATCGTTCCTATTGTCTCTAAGTTGAAGATGGCAAGGAGACATGTTTAAAAACATTGGAAGAAATGTACGAAATCAACAATACCAGTGAGCACTTGCACTGAAGCAATAACTACACCATGTGAAGATGGCGAAGGAGAATGGGTGATTGCATACTTCATGAGGATTTCAGATTTGAGAGATCAACTCTCAACAATTGGGCATATGGTTGATGACAAAGACTTGACTATGCTTGCTCTCAATGGTCTACCTTTGTCTTGGGAATCCTTCATTCAGGGAATCAGTGCAAGATCAAAATTGCCTAAGTTTGATTGTCTAAGATCTGATTGCATTCAAGAAGAATCAAGGTTGATGGCAAGAGGCGTTGGTCAAAGTTCGGTGAAGATATTCATGTTCTAGCCTCCCATGAAGAAGAAAGGAAAAGATGGAAAGGGGCTCTTCAAGAGGTCGAGATAAGAGGAAATGATGATACACACCTTTCCAGAGAAGAGACATGTCAAGATTCAATGCTTTAGGTGTGATAAGTTTGGCCACTTTGCTAAGCATTGTCCAACTAGACCTAAGCAACAAGCCACCGTTGCAGATGTTGATGATGTTTCTCCACAGAAGGATTCATGTGAATACTTGTTCTATTCAGCATTGTCAAGCAATGTACCTACAGATACCAACACTTGGCTGATCGACAGTGGTGCTTCTCGACACATTACCGGATTTAAGGAGCACCTATCAAGTTTGATGGAGAAAGATTCTTTCGAACAAGTTATTATCGGAGATGATGTTGGCTACTTAATTGAAAAGAGTTAGGACCTCTACTCTTCATTGGATTCGAATTACACTTGGGTTAGAGATGTTCTTTATGTTCCGAGAATCAGCGCGAAATCTCATCTCATTTCAGCTCTAGAAGATAAAGGATATCAAGTTGCTTTCTCCAAAGGCAAAGTTCTTGTGTGGATGGGGAATTCCAGTTTCAAGGAAGCTCAAGTAATTGATGTTAGACATGAAAGCCTCTATAGGCTATGTATGCGTCCTCTACAAGCATTAGTTCATGATTCTGCAAGCCTATGTGATCTGTGGCATCGAAGATTGGTGCACCTCCACTTCCGAGCCTTACCTATCATGGAGAGGTGGTCACGGGACTTTAGCATGATGTAGAATAAAGAGGCGTTTTACCTGAGACAAATTTGACAAAAAAGAGGTATCAAAGTCGTGAGAATAGAAAAAAGGTGCAAAAATGTCGAGGTTTCTTGAATAATTTGACACAAGGAAGACACATTTAGAGATGGCGAGAACACTTGGATTTGAAGTAGAGGACTCACAAGCGAGTACGATGCAACCAGATAGAACAAAATATGTGCTCAACTAGAAGACACACATAGAACCCGGATAAAAAGATAGTCCGCGATTTTTGATAAATCGATCCAAAAAGATGTCTAAAATTTGCGAGAGACCTTAGTTTGAGATCATGTGTTGGGAGAGACAAGAGGTTTGCTTAGCAGAAAAAACACGTGTAAGAATGATCTGAAAATACCCACTTAAGAATCACTTAACACTTTGTTAGATTCACTTATGTATTCAAATTTTAATATGTTGATCGTTGACAAACTTGCATGTGAATATGAGCAAACAATCCCTTAACAATGTTTTGCTAATGAACTTAAAGAACATTCAAAACAATAGAAAAGAAAATGAAGACATAACAAGAGGAGTTGAAAGAGATGGGAACCGATTTGATGACGGAGTTCACCCAATGTTCGGGCTACATCTCTGGGCTTGCTCGATTGTGACTGCCACTTGCCATTATTATGATGCGAAAAGATTGATTACATTACAGTGGTCTTTGAGCTGCAATACAATTTATTCTGCTTTCGAGGAAGATTATGGCTCTTCAAGCTCTTCCTGCTTCCACATCGCACGGACAAAAACTTCTAGCAACATGTTCGTGCCGAGCTTCTTTTTCGTCTTTACAATGCTTCCAAAGCAATAAAAATACAACTCACTTCTCTCAAATCATGAGAACAAAAGCTTAAGGCATCAAGCCAAAACCAAGGCCAATGAGCAATACTCTTTTTCTCTTCACCCCCGAGAATTTGTCTTTACAAGAGCAAGATTCCCCCTTTAAATACATGTTCATATGCTAATTAGGGGTTTAAACAATAATATTTTCAAATATTTTCCATATTTCTAAATTAAGCCCTTAGTCTAATTTAAAATCTTAAATTCAGGTCCCCTATCTTTATGGGCTTATCTTTTAATTCACGGTTTACATGAATTTGAGCTATTTTATGGTTTTTTTAAAATCTTTTATATTGGGGGGGTCTCGAGCTAAACCCGAGCCCTTTACCCTTGGATCATTGCAGACTCTTTCATAAATATCGAACCCGGCTTCATATCCTTCGAAGATGCCGTTGCCGTGGCAATCGGGAGTGCATAGCTAGAAGGGGGAGGTCGGCGGTTCGAATCGCTGGCCTTCCCATTAACCTTGCTCGATCTTTGAATCCTCCTTAAATAGAAATCGGTCCCTTTCATATTCGAGTAACCCGCTAGCCCATGTAGTGGGGAGAATATATAGTAGAGGGGAGGTCAAGGGTTTGACTCCCTTCCACTCCATTTTTAACAAATAGTTCAACAACCTAGTTCGTGACCGGAGAAGATCACAGAGGTGCCACGTGGCACCATTTCATTGGTCCACGTGGCACCATTTCATTGGTCCACGTGACACTTTTTTTCTCTTGTACTCTTCTTGACACGTGGCATGCCATGATTGGGCCACATACACAAGTGTTTGTACAATCAACAACCCAAGGTGACACGTGTCAATTTCCTATTGGTTCGAATTGGCCATGTCAACGATACCTTGTCCCGCCACGTTAGCACCGTACGATGCTGATGCCAACAGCTGTACTTGGTCAACCCTTCTTTTTTATGCAAACTTTAGTTGGCCATATCTCGCTCATATGGACTCCGTTTAACGTGATCCAAGCGGCATCAAAATTGTTTCGACGAGCACTTTGACTTGGTGCTATTTCCATCTGAATTGGCAACGATCAATCAATTTTTGGGCTTACGGTTTGCACTTGGAATCCCTAGCCCCGCCAAACTTTGATTGAGCATAAGTTTTTGTTGATGTTCATACCAGCGTCGGTCTTGACTTCCAGCCGATCTCCTTACATATTCGAATAAATTAGATGATAGTCTTTGACTATCTAATTTATATATATGTTGCGATTTTATGAAGAAGCACGCATTCTTAAGAAGATGCAATTTATTTAAGGCCGACTTCATTTGTTAAGAAGGATTATGATTTGTTTATTGAGGCCGACTTCCATACTCCATGAGACACGATTTTACTAGGCGCGATCTTCCATACAAAGGCATCATTTATTATTGGTGGCCGACTCTTGGTGAAGGCCAACTTGAGAACATTTGAAGAGGCACGTCCTCTCTCAAATGTTGTATATATATTTGATGGTTCACTTCCTTGTAATCATTCATTTATTTAGTTCATGTTCTTCATATGCGAGTTCAAGTGAAGAGTAGAAGTTCGAGTTATTAGTCTAAGATTGGTTATCCTTCATCAAGTGTGAAGTCTTCAAGGTAGTTCAATATCTATTGTGGCTGTATTCTGTATCAGCAAATTATTGTCTTGAGTTGGCTGTGTTGCATCCTTCTTTGGTGCTCATATTGGCTTTCATATTGGCCTATTGTAAAAGGAGACTTTCTTTGTTGAGATTCAATATATAAGTGATATATTGTTGCTGGGTTTTTCTCCATCAAGAGGAGGGTTTTCCTAGGGTATCTGCTGTGTTATTGTGTCTAATTTTGAATTAATTTTCTATGCATTTAATCTGATCACTAAAACTAATAGTTTTGCGTACGGTCTCTTTTTGATGTCATTTAAGTTGTGTTAGGATCGTATCAATGAGCTTTAGACACTGGGGCCATCTCCGTCAAGATTTGAAGACTTTCATTTTTTAAGGTTTTCTGGATCCTCTTGGATCAGAGAAACCCCTCAAAAATGCGTGCAAGGAGAACCAGAAACAAGACGACCACGATTTTTGAGAAATTAGCCAGGTTGAAGGTCGTGTGTACTCAAACGCTAAAAAAATCACCAAAAAAGCGGCACAGACAAAAGCAAAAAGTTAGAAATAAATGCATGATTTTCCTTGAAAAAAATACGCCCTGAAAAGACGTGATTTCTCTAAAGAACACGATTATCTCCCAGAAAGAGCCATAATAAATCAAATGAAGATACTTGACAGGTTTTAGAAAAATAACTCAAGCGATTCTTCATGAGACAATCTCTTCAAACAATTATCAACCAAAGAAGTGCTAGAGAAGTTTGAGAGAAAAAAATAAAAAAATATTATTTTCCCGCTCAACCTAGCCTAGCTCTGATACACCATGAAATGATTAAAATCTTCGATGTATTGAGTGAAGAGGGAAATGCTCTTCATATAGAATTTACAAAACATATGTTTCTAAAATAGAAACAATATCGAAGAAAAGAATATAAACTAATCTAATCTAATAATTTACAATAATACAATATTGACCATTAATAATAGACTAAATATTATTTTAATAGAGATTCCCACACTTTTTTATAATTCAATGTACATCATTGCAGCTAAAATAATTTTGCACAAACCAAATTTAAACTTATGAACCTCCATTGATTGAATTTTAGGAAGTGGAGGATGAATAAACCATTGGTGTTCAAAAGTATGGTATCCTTGATTTGCCATTTCTTAGGGTCTACACTCACACTAGCTACAAAGAGGGGTTTGTCGAATCCAATATTTGCTAATTTATCATCAAACTTATTACTTTCCCTATAACAAATGCTTAAACAATATATTCTGAAACTCATTTTGAAGCAGCTAAAAGTCCTCTCAAACACATTTTAACCTCCAATCATTAGTTTTCCCTTTTAGACAATGGTTAATGATCACTTGAGAGTTCCCTTTGACCTCTAATGATATACGTCCTAACACTTTTGCCATTTTCAAACCTTCCCATAATACCAGTATTTCTGCTTTATTATTTGTTTTTAGACATAAAAGAAAGATCCATCTTTGACAAGCTTGCCATTATCATCCTCGAAAACGACACTTGCTCTTGCTGTGGCCTTGAATTGCCTCTTGCTGCTCCATGAAAATTTTGTTTTATGTTTCCTTTTTGAGAAGGATAACACTTGTTATACATATTGATACAATATTTGTTCTTATGGATTACCCCTACAATGGGATCAAATCCTTAGTTAGGTTTCAATGGATTGATCATACTTGTTAAAATTTGAAACCGAAATATTTACTTGTCGTATGCTCTCACCTTGCTTTCTAGGGATCTTGGTGATTAAAAAACAATGAGCGTTTCTCGAAAACAATTTTTTTTAAGATTAAGTGTGAAAGAAATCTTCCTTGAGCAAGACTTACGCCATAGTTAAACTCAAAATTATTACAACTAAAACTACAATACCTTTTTTTGGTGTTTGCAAATGGATGTTATCTAGATTTCTGTCTCTGGTTTGCTTGAGTGGGTGGCAGTTGACGAAGAATTGTCTAGGAAAACAAGAATCAAGAAAGGGTGGTGTACCCATTCATACAATTATATAAACATAGTTTCAAACAAAACTACTTGTTTTGTATCCTTTGTTCCTTAGTATTTGAATCTCATGGAAATAGGGTATGTAGGCAGTTTGAGAAACAAAGGATATTCCTAGTACTTAAATACAAAGGACATTGTGAAGTTTTAAGTCTAAATTTTTCTAATCTTAACTCCAAACTAAAGGATTACTAAGAAATAAAGTTGTAAAAGATAGTCTTCGATACTTAGAAGAATCCTTAGGGTGGATTAGTCTTGTACTTGGTTGGGAGTTCGAAACTTGAGGGAGGGTAGAAGATCATTTATTTAGATTAATGCGAACTTACTATGATCCTTGTTACAGAATAATGGGCATAACACGAATCTTTTGTAAGTGACTCAAGACTTGGATTGGTTTTGATGAGTCACATTCTCTGGTAGGAGCATATTTGTTTAGATACCTATCCTTATATGTTCGTTTGGCTATTTGAATACCATCCCATATTGGATGGAAACATGGATTGTATTGATCACCATAGATTGTTAGTCTCATATGGACAAATTAACACAATGAATAGAAAAGTTTGGATTGATTGTGTAATTGTTGTCTTGTATTGGACAAAAAATCCGAATTGGCTATAAAAGTGATTGTCTCATATTGTGTAGTCAGTGTATGGTAAATATTATTATGCTTCGATAAAATTGGTTATTCGACTATGTATTAATTGACTGCCAGCTTTGGGTAGTTATAAGTGTAATTTAAAATGCTTCTGGATTTGATTGTGTGTCAGTTAGTTGACGGTTGTGTTCTTCTTGGCAATCGTTGGGTCCTTTAATTACATTGTGTATCTTCAAGGAGAGTAGTATGATTTTTCTTGAATCAACTTTGATCCTTGGTTGACCATCTTTGGTCTTTTTTTGTAATAATTTTATGTGTGAATAAAGATGTAGTTTACTCATGTATTTGGGATGCATTGTCATCTCTATTATTAATTCTTGTATTTATTTTATTAGATAGAGTAGTAAACATATTGGACAAGATAGCTTGGAATGGTTAATGACAATTCTTGACTATGTAGATTGATTAGAATATTGATAAATAAGTTATTATAGAAATTGATTTTTTTTTCAGTAAAATAATATCAATTTTTGTAAAATTTATATAATTGAGTTTGTTTATTAAGATTCAAATGAGGTTGTTACATGTGATATCAGAGTGTTTGTAGCTTGGAATGGTTAATGACAATTCTTGAGTATGTAGATTGATTAGAATATTGATAAATAAGTTATTATAGAAATTGATTTGTTTTTTTTAGTAAAATAATATCAATTTTTGTAAAATTTATATAATTGATTTTGTTCATTAAGATTCAAATGAGGTTGTTACATGTGATATCAGAGTGTTTGTAGCTTGGAATGGTTAATGACAATTCTTGACTATGTAGATTGATTAGAATATTGATAAATAAGTTATTATAGAAATTGATTTTTTTTTTTCAGTAAAATAATTTGTTTATTAAGATTCAAATGAGGTTGTTACTTTGTGATATCAGAGTGTTTGGTTTAGACACTAGGCCTTAAGGTTTACTACCAATTGTGGATATTAGAAAATTAACAAAATAGAATATTAAAATTCTTGATTTTTTTTTTATAATCTAACAAGTTGTAATTTATGTTTCAGAAAATGAAAAAATTCAAACACATAGAGGAAACACACTGATTAGTGGTTTTTGTAAGTTCGCATAAATTAAAACAAATGATCTTGCATTCTCCCTTAGGTTTCAAACTATCAACCAAGTACAAGATTAATCCACCCTAGGTATTCTTTTGAGTGTAAGAGACTATTGTTACAATTGTTATTTCTTAGCAATCCTTTAGTTTGGAGTTAAAATTATAAAAGTCTATACTTAAAACCTCACAATCTCCTTTGTATGAGTATTGGGAATATCTATCATTTATAAGATTGCCTACATAGCTTATATCCATTGGATCAAGATATTAGAGAACCAAGGGTATGAAATATGTAGCTATGTTTGTAACTATATTTATGTAATTGTATGAATGGGTAATGACCCCTTTCATTGGGCGCACTTAACCCTGAATCTTGCATTCAAAGTGTTTCTCAAAGAGACATTAAAATGTTAGAGATCAACAAATTTCAGTAATAACGTCTAATTAGATCAAAGATGATTTAGTTATTTGTTCCTTGCCAAAGGATTATTAGTTTCTTTCCAATTATTCACTATGAATGATGTCATGTCCCGTTTAGAAACATTGCTTGCTTGTGAGGAGTTAGCTATAATTTCGATCCTAAAGAAGCGGGTGTCTGAGGATCATCGGTGCTTGGATTATCGGTGTTTAGTAGCTCAGTTTCTTGTGGTGTCGAGGTTGAGCGCCAGCGAGAATCTTCCAGAGAGCTTTTTCAGAGAACTTTCTATTTTTAGAAAGTTAGGTCAGGCGGAAGCTGCTATTTCGGGCAGGGCACCTGGTGCAATTATTCAGCTCAGATTCGACCCAGTTCAGCAGTTGATTGATTTGACGGAGAAATAAGGAGTATTTAATGAGTTATTAAATATTTAATAATTTGACTTTATAATAAAGTCACTTTATTGAAATATTTAAATATTTAATTATTTGGCTTAAAATTATAAAGTATTCATTATACTTTATAATAAATTATTAAAATGTGACTTAATGAGTATTTAATACTCATTAAAAGTGGACGCCAATAATTAATCATTTCTCCTAAGTCAAAAGGTGAAAATTAAATCATTTATTTAAATGATTATTTCAAAGGAGATTTAGGTCGAACTTTTCAAAGAAGATATATGTTTCTTCTCAAGGCAAAATCGAACTATCATGTTTATTATTCAATTTTGTCTTCTTGCATCTGAGCTTTGGAGTTTGCAAACCCTAGGGTTTCTGGCAGACGATCGTTTCTGGAGAACGAAAACTCTTCAGAGATCAGGCAGACTGAGGCTGTGAAATATCAGTTGAAGCTGGCACTTGGTGATTTCATCCAGAGATCACAGTTTGAGATTATTGAGACATTCATTCAGTGAGAAGCAGAGAAAATCATCTTCCAGTTGAGGCGACTTCAGAAGAAGGATATAATCTATGAACTGGCATCTTTTCCTTGGAGTCCGTACCATTATCATTGATGCTGCAGACTGGCCGTACCACTGTACCTGCAGGCCGTACTTTATTCTTTCAAAGATTCTCTTTTGGCTTTCAGTTCCCGGCTCTCAGCTCTAGGCGTTGGGGTTTTATTTTGCATATTTGGAGATCTGGCATTGTACTCAGAGACTGGAGATTCTTTTCTTTCATTGGCCGTACCATCCAACATTCATTACAGCCGCCATTAAGAAAATCAGGTTTTTCATCAATAAATTTATTGTATTTCGTTTATAGCTCCATCTTTATCATTGTAATTGCTCTGGAAATTAAATACAGTGAGGCGCCTATCTTATCTGAGCATAAAATTGCAATATTGAATTTATTTAGATTTTATTTGCAAATTTTTAGAAAAATCGCAGCATTTATTATTTTGTCAAAAACCTTCAAAATCACAAAAAAAACCAAAAATTGCAAAAACGACAAAAAATCAATTAGGGTTTGAACAGAGAACCATCAGGGTTCTGACAGTGGTATCAGAGCACAGTTTTCCTGCCATCCTGTGCTTTTTCAGTGCTTTTTCAGTATTCAGAGTGCTTTTTGCTTGCCTTTTCATGAGCCGAGATCCTATTCAGTATATGAGAGGCGTAGGAACAGGCAAAGACGAGGATTGGACAGGTCCACCTATTCCTGAGGGTCAGACAGTGTCAGGGGTACTTGGGATTCACAGATCCAGTTCTAACAGTAGTGAAAATAGTGTTGCAACCCTAATGGCAGATCGTGAGATTCCTACAGAGGCACGTAGAGATCCAGGGAAGGCACATGCAGAGGGTGATATCACCGATGAGGAGTTTAGACGGAGACACGACAATATGATGGATATGATGTCTCAACTGATGGGTACCATTAGACAGTGTACGCCCACACAGCCACACTACATTCAGATTGGACAGACGAGCGGGACTGCACCAGTGGATCAGCCATTGGCATCCGTACCTAGACAGCCGTCACCGATCTACTAAGGCGTGGAGCGGAGGCCGATACTGCTTACCTAGGAGCTGCGCCGGACTCGGGGAGGCGAGCATCAGTGCGGCAGGAGTTCCGATACGAATGGCATGTCGATGCGTGACCCAGCTGAGATTTCATGGTGAGTACATGTCACTAGCGCCTGAGATCCGGCAGGCACTGACATTTCACGAGTTTATAGATGTCTATAAACCCAGAGGAGGTAGATTCGACCGTAGACCCCCTCAGTATCAGCAGCAGCAGCCACAGGTGAACAGGGATTTACAGTATGCTGTGAGCAAAATTACATTGCCATATTTTGATGGATCAGAAAAGACATCAGCGAGGTCTTGGGTCCAGAAATTGGACAATTACTTGTCACTTAGGCCTATGCAGGAGGATGAGGCAATTAAATTTGCTACTTTACATCTTGACGGAGTAGCACATGATTGGTGGCACCACGACATGTATACGTTAGGCCATCATGCGGTTAATACCTATCAGGAGTTCACTAGCAGACTGATAGAGAGATTTGATAAGAAGGATCCGGAACTGTACTTCAGAGAGTTGGCTCAGCTCAGACAGACAGGTAGCCTGGACTCATACATTGGCGAGTTTCAGAGAGTGGCAGTCATGGTGACAGGGATTTTGGAGCGGAGACTTATCATACTCTTCGTTGAGGGTTTGACAGAACCCATGAGAGGTTGGGTCAAGGCGTTTGATCCGACTACACTTCAGGAGGCGATGCGAAAGGCAAGGAGTATGGAGCTTGCTGCTCCGAAGAAACAATTTCCGCCTAAAACAAATAACTTGCCTATTGAGGAGAGTCATACACCAGTTATAGAGCCTAAAAGGAAACCAGTTGCAAGAATTGATGATGCAACTCGGGAGGAATGCAGGAAGAAACAACTTTGTTATTGGTGCAAGGCACCCTACAGCAAGGAGCACGATTGTCCTTTGAGACCGAAGGGCAGAGCCAACCGCGCCATGTGGGTTTACTATGACGATGACGAGTCTGATGATTCAGACCAGCAGGTTGTTTCAGAACATGCAGAGGCCGGGAATGCCTCTACGGAGTTTGGGCCCGATGCCAACTTATCCCCGTTGGTATTATCTACTAGTGTACGGGATGACTCATTCAGGTTTAGGGGATTAGTGGAAGGACAGCGATGTACTGCTATGCTCGACACTGGAGCCACACACAATTTCATTGATGAGAGCTTCGTCAGCAGATGTAGACTCCAGACAGAGGATTTCGCTGGATTCAGAGTTCGGGTGGAAGATGGATATACACTCACTTGCACTCGACGGATTTGTAATCTCACTCTCATGCTGAATGATTATGAGTTGCAGGCAGATTTTTATGTTGTCAACTTAGGAGGGATGGATTTAGTGTTGGGTATGAGATGGCTGCAGGATATCAGTGTGTTCACCCTCAACTTGCCTAAAATGGAGATGAGATTTGAGGTACAGGGCAAGAAATATGTGTTGAGGGGTATTACAGATGGCTGCCTTCGTTCTATCTCTATCGTTAGTGGGAAGAGCGCGAAGGTAGAGGAGGATTTTGTGCAGACCATGCATGGTTATGCTCAGTACCCCGGGGGTTCTGAGGCAGCCGTTTGGGATCAGCCCAGTGGTTTGGTTCCGTTTGTGACCAATCCATTGTTGGAGACAGATGTTATATCTACATACGACAATCCGCTTTTTGAGTTTGATATGGGTAACTCACCTGATCCTGGTCTTGAGCAGAGTGATGATAGCGTTTGGGATCCTACTAGTGCACTAGGATTTCAGACTCAGCTCACGGAGGAGTATCACAGTGTGTATATGGTGCAGAGTGCATATAGCTTCGTGATTAATCCACATGTACACAAGTTGTTTCAGGTGCACAGTTCTAGCATGCACGTGCTTGATATGTTGGATAATAGTATATCTCGTGCAGTTTTAGGGGGTAAGTGTTGCTTGTCATTTGACTTGTCTCCTTCTGAGCTTCTTGATCCTATGCCGGACCGCACTGAGGTTAATGGGGAATGGTACTCTTTTCTTGCTGATCAGTTGTGGGAGTTACAGGAGTCCGTTGTGGCCAGCAGGAACATTGTCCGGAGCTATCCATGGGATCCAGGTGGTGCAGTGCAGCTGTATTTGCAGAGATTGCTTGAGGACAAGCAATTTCAGGGAGGGCGGACTGTCATGTCCCCGTTTTAGCTGACACTGCTTGTCGAGGAGTTAGCCTATAATTTCGATCCTCGTAGGCTGACAGGGTGTGCAGAGGATCATCGGAGGCAGTTATCCAGTGTTTGGTAGCTCCAGTTTGCAGTTGTGTCAGGTTGGGCCTTCGCAAAATCTTCCAGAGAGCTTTTTCAGAGAACTTTCTATTTTTAGAAAGTTAGGTCAGGCGGAAGCTGCTATTTCGGGCAGGGGACCTGGTGCAATTATTCAGCTCAGATTCGACCCAGTTCAGCAGTTGATTGTTTTGACGGAGAAATAAGGAGTATTTAATGAGTCATTAAATATTTAATAATTTGACTTTATAATAAAGTTACTTTATTGAAATATTTAAATATTTAATTATTTGGCTTAAAATTATAAAGTATTTATTATACTTTATAATAAATTATTAAAATGTGACTTAATGAGTATTTAATATTCATTAAAGTGGGACGCCAATAATTAATCATTTCTCCTAAGTCAAAAGGTGAAAATTAAATCATTTATTTAAATGATTATTTCAAAGGAGATTTAGGTCGAATTTTTCAAAGAAGATATATGTTTCTTCTCAAGGCAAAATCGAACTATCATGCTGATTATTATTCAATTTTGTCTTCTTGTATCTGAGCTTTGGAGTTTGCAAACCCTAGGGTTATTGGCAGACGATCGTTTCTGGAGAACGAAACCTCTTCAGAGATCGGGCAGACTGAGGCTGTGACATGATTGAAGCAGCACCCGTTTCATCCAGAATCCACGATTTGAGATATTGAGACATTCATTGATTGAAGCCGAGGAAAATCATCTTCCAGTTGAGGCTGACTTGAAGGATGTACCATGCCAGCAGTAACATCTTTTCTCCTTGAGTCACGTACCATTATCATTGCTGCTTTCTGTTGGTACAGCCTGCTTGTACACACTTGGTAGGTACTTTATTCTTTCGATTCTCTTAAACTGGGTTCAGACTCGGCTCTAGGCGTTGCGGGGTTTTATTTTGCATATTATTTGGAATCGGCATTGTACTCGAGGCCCGGAGATTCTTTTTCTTTCGATGGCGTATCCAACATTCATTACCCAACCCGCCATTAAAATCAGATTTTTCAGTGAAATTTACATTGCGGTTGCAGTATAACATCACATGGGTTGTCAAATGGGTGAGCTATAATAGAGCATAAAATTGCAATATTGAATTTATTTAGATTTTATTTGCAAATTTTTAGAAAAAATCGCAGCATTTATTATTTTGTCAAAAACCTTCAAAATCACAAAAAAAAAAAACCAAAAATTGCAAAAACGACAAAAAATCAATTAGGGTTTTGAGCGAGGCCTTAAGTGATTCGACAAATGATTCCTTTATGAGGTACAAACATCTTAGAGTTCCCATAGATGGAATTCTATTACATACCATTTTAACATCGAAGTCATTGTACTTATAGAATCGTAATTGCTACAAGCATCATTATTGGATAATCACAAATAATACATCATTTATATATATATTGTCTTGTTGATATTGTATGCACCCACCATCTATGATGTATCTATGAATTTTAATATATGTATATATATATCTAACTATACACTTATCAATGGTTAACATGTCATCCCAACTCTCAATATATTTATCCATCATAATGTGTTCCACTATGAATTCGGGTAGATGGTTTCATATTAACTATACAATTACTAACATGATGCATATTTCTTACCTATGATAATGTGGTATGCATATTGGACTAACTATAAACAACAATAATTATCCCATATTAACATCTGCATTATTATCTTTATTAATATTAAATATTAATGTATTTATTAAATGCCAATTATTAATATCTACCTTTAATTAACATAATCTTGATATCATAATCTAGTCCCTAAAATCACGAATTAATCATTATTACCTTATATATATATATATATATATATATATAACTATTATCAATTAGTTATATTCATATTCTTATTATATTTACTTATTACATATTATCATAAATTAGAATGTGATTATATACTATTTATATTTCTACTTAATTATTGTCTATGCTTATTACATATTTACTTTTACACTATCTATATTTATATTTATTTCTTACCTTCTTTATCAAACTGCAGACAGACCTTCGATTCCTTTCTTCTTTGATCTGCCTTTTTCTTACTTTCCTTCTATAGCAGCCCGTGCCTTTTATATGCCTTTAATCTCTTATTTCTGATGGATAGCAGTCTTATGTGTTCCTCCAGCGGATGATTGTTTTCTGGTCTCTTCTATTCGATGTCTCAGCCAGCGAATATTCTTCCTACAGAATATATTCCTCTTCTTCTTATTCCCTCAACTACGATTCTTATTCTCCTTATATATGAGATAACTTTATTTTGGAAGAGTCATAACCTTCCAATACCACCACTGACTTTTGGGAAAGTTATGATTTAGTTTTAATTTAAATATACTTCTTACTTTAATCACACCTCTTCATTAGGCAACGCTGCCTTTTATTTCTGAGTTTTGTCTTATTAAAATATTATTATTTTATATATTATCTTTATAGATATTTTGATATGGTATTTTGTAAATATTTATATTGTTATGTATTTGATAATTTTTATTATTATCTTTTCTTATAATTTCAATATGGACTTGTATATTATATTTTGTGTATTGTATGGTATTGATAATTCTCAATATTATATTTATAATCAAATTATATTTAAATCGTAATTACTCATGTTTGGATTTTGACAATTATTTGTATGTTATTTATTTGTCTTTAGAAGCGTTTGCAAGCAAGTTTATAATTTGGGGGACCACGTGAATGGGTACACAACCCTTTTTAGGGTCTTGTTTTTCTAGATAGTTCTTCGTCGGCTTCCACTTGGGTGAAATAGACGAAAACCTAGATAACATCTATTTGCAAACACCTAAAATGGGTGTTTGACGTGTACTTTTGGTTGTAATAATTTTGAGTTTAACTATGGCGTAAGTCTTGCTTGAGGAAGATTTCTTTCACACTTAGTCTTAAAATTTTTTGTTTCAAAGAAACACTCATTGCTTTTGATCACCAAGATCTTTAGCAGGCGAGGTGAGAGCATACAATAGGCAAGTGTTCTGGTTTCAAAATTTATCAAGTATGATCAATCCATTGAAACCTAACTAAGGATTGAACCTCGTTTTTTGATCACCAAGATCCCTAGTGGGTGAGGTGAGAGTATATGAGGGTTGTCAAATCAATAGGTAGGTTTGTTATGTGAGTTTCAAAAAATTACAATAATTCTTTAAATTCATGTAAAATTTGTCTATAACGTTGGAATGCCTTCGTAGAAGTGGTTCCATGACCCGGTAGATTCTAAATGTCCAATGGTGGGTATACAATTGATCTCTTAAATAATATCAAGAATACCAAATTTTGAAATAATAAATGTTAAGTAGGTTTGTTATGTGAGTTTAAAAAAAATACAATAATTCTTTAAATTCATGTAAAATTTGTCTATAACACTAGTATACAATTGATCTCTTAAATAATATCAAGAAAACCAAATTTTGAAATAATACATATTATCAAATTCCACGATTATAATCCTCTAACTTTGTTAAATCCAAAAGTTCGATCATTAATTTGACAATTGATCATATACAAGAGTAAAGAAAGACAATTAGATTTGATAACTATTTCATTATTTTCTCCAAATTCGGACAATCATGCTTAAACATTTTAAATTTATATCAACGATAATGCCTAAGATTTTCAACTCTAAATCAATCCTATTTCTTTCTTATCAATAAAGGATCTTAGTTATAAACTTTGAACAAAACGTTCCTATGAGTGACTCTCAAATTTGCCTTCTCAAGATGAAAACCTAAATGATTGAAAAGATAAATCAAATGTTAGATAATAACTACAACTCAAAATAATGATTTTACAATTAGAATGAATTGTTGAACACCCATAATACTGGGGGGGGGGGATCAATATTCTCTATTCTCTTAAACCATTCAAACATTAAACATCCAATCACTAACGCATATTCAATTGCAGTAAGGAAAGAAAGCATGAAACATCCACAATATCACATAACACATGAACACTGAAATTTTTATGTGGAAAACCCAAAATGGGAAAAACCATGGTGAGGGTTAGTGCTCATTGCAAGTGGACTCACTATCCACAAAGAAAAAGATAGAAGAGAGATGGTGGTTCACAACCTATTTTGAATTGTTACAATTGCATCTAACATATGCATGAATATAGTTCCATTGAAGCATAATAACAATCTTATCTATTTCTGATTCAACACTCTGCCTTGCTCTTCATTCTCACAATTTTGATCTTCAACTTAGCATTTGCAACTTAACTTCGCACTACACTGATCAAATTTGCATCATATTATCACATGTCACTCATCTTGCATCAAAACACCAAAAACAATCTAACATATATATCCGCATCAAGTATAACAACAATTAGGTCGGCCTAATTAGATGTAACAGTCAAAATATACCTTGTTGGCTCCAAAACTTTTCATCCACACAATGTGCCACAATTCAAAACTCAAAATACCTTAAAATAGGTCGGCATGGATCTATAATATATCCCACATAAGATAGCAACACTTATTCAACCTTTGCATACTTTCAAACATATTAGGTCGGCTTCGCATAAGACCTAAAAGCAAAGACCTTCAACTGTGCATCCACATCTCGACATGTGGACCTCAAAATTCGATGCCAACTAGAATCCACGCTCTACTGCCATTTGGCAACTTATCGTCAAAAGCGCATCGTCAAAAACTCATCCGTGGAGAAGTGTGGAATCTCCCACACAACTGTACTGTACAAAAAGTAACAATGAATTGCCGGGGAAAACTCTATTACTCATAACTTTCAATCCAATTGTCCAAACATGATGAGGTCTTGGAATTAGATACATCTAACATCCAACAAAATGATGTTAGAAGTGTAGAGTGATATCTTTATTTTTGGAGTGGTGAGGTCCCAAAAGCTGGCACATAGTACCACTGTATTTACAGAATTGACACTTAGTCAATTTTCTGCACAACTGATATTTTTGGACCAAATCAATTGGAAAAAATGTCTTCCTTAACACTACAAAAACCTGCTAGAACAAATCAAAATGATCCGCAACAATGTTGACATCAATGATAACACTGCAGCACATCATTATGCACCTTCCACGCTCATGTTGCCAAACGACATCATCAATGACAAACTTCCTCAAACTTCCAACATGAACAATGAGAGTATTCCATTCGTTTAACTACTATAATTGATAATGAGACAATATTAGAAGCAGTACATGATAGAAGGAAAACCTATTTACCTCTGCAAGTTTCTTTACTATACTATGAATCATTCCAAATCAAACTTTAATGTTTCAAATGTATAAATTTATATGTAAATCTTACCATGCCTATATGAATAGCAAGATTGTCTTTCAATTTATTCCAAAGTGAAAAACCTTATCTAGTTGATAGGCATATCCAAGATTGACTAAGATTTTTTAGATAAATTATAACTTATGAATCAATTAAAGTGGCAACCATACAATTATAATAATAAAACAATATAATTAATCCTATTGTATTCAATTCCATAGACTTGACAATAAGACAAATTTCAATTCAATGTAAGTAACCAACTATATAGCATAAATTGGTTATTTACCATTCGTAAAGGAAAGAAATATATATCAATGCAATTGAACCACTTAGCTTCCCACAGGTACTTCAATAACATATTTCTTATTCCATTTGCAACATGATTTAAAATTCAACACTTCCATTTGTCATATCCTTATTTCTAGCAATTTCTTAAGACCTATTTACACTCTATATTTTCCTGTCAAATTTATATGCTTAAATGCATTTTAATGGTAAAATCTTAACCCTTAACCACCTTAGATTTAAAAGATTTTAATAGAAAATTGAATGCAATAAGTTTTCTAATCTATGTTTGTATTGTTGGTTTGCAAAACTTAACGTGATTTTTTTCCAAGATATCACAAACTATAACAATTTTAACCATTTAATTTGTTTCACAACAAGGCAATCTATTGGCTATGCTCAGGTCACCTAGCATTAGTTACTTGATTGGTTGAACTTCAATCTAAGCTACTCATACATAGGTAAATCAATGAAGTTGGTAGGAGCAGAGACAGATAGAGAACCTATTCTTTCACCAAAAGGCTATTCCATGGATCAATAAAGCCTAGACAATAATCAAAACTAATTTACACGTAGAAAACATTATTAGTAGAGTGAAGGTAAAGAAGATGAACAAAGAGCTACAGCATTACAAATAAGATCTGCACATGGTGGAGATATTTACTATGAATAAATATAATCATCTACAAGTTAAATCAAGACAATGTAGAATAGAGTTAAATCATTAACCCTAAAGAAGATGACTAACATCTACAAGATGTGGAATAGAGTATGAAGCTTGTAGGTTAAAGGAAGTAACATTCATCGTATACAGGTTGTGGGAGCAAGAATGAACAACTACAGGTCATGGAAACAAGATATAAGCTTCTACAGGTCTTGGGATGAAGAGAGAAGCAATTGCAGGTTGAAGGAACAAGATCTAAACATTTGCTGTTTGCGGATTAAGTTAGGAATCATATATAGGTCATGATAAGCATCAGCACATTGTGGAAACAAGAGATGAACACTTTTACATGAATAAATGCAGGTTGAAGGAACAAAATCTAAACATTTGCAGTTCGTTGATCAAGTTAGGAATCATGTATAAGTCATCATAAACATCTACACATTGTGGAAACAAGAGATAAACACTTTTATATTATTAAAGTAATATTGTAATATTTAATGGTCATCTTAGTTGTTAGTTAGTTGTTAGTTTACTTTCAGTTAGTTTTAGTAACTTTCTGTTTTCGCTTTAGTTCACGATTGTTTCTTTTTAGAAACATCATCTTGTAATCTATTATTTAAAGAAGTATTCCTCTCCTTGTTTAATACATCAATTAATTACCATTTCATGTTATCAAAGCGAAGGTTATTTTTTGGTGAATTTTTTAGATTTTGATAAATTTTTTTTAAGAAGTTTTTTGCTTGATTTTTTTTAATAAAAATTGTGAGTTTCTTGACTATAAAAATTGCAAAAGACTTTTTCTAAGAGATCAAAGGTTTTAGTGAATTTTTGGCCGGTAAAGGTCATGTTTTTCTTGAATTTTTTAAAAAGTTTTTTGTTCGATTTTTTAATAAAAAGTCATGGGTTTATTTTTGAGAATCAAGGGTTTCTACTGTTAAAAAATAACAGATTTGTTTCAAGGAAAAATTTGTGGGTCTGTTTTACGGAATCGTGGATATTACTTAATGAGTATTTGTGGGTTTTTTGCGGCAAAATTGTGGCATCCTTTTTTTGAAAATTCGTGTTGACTTTCAATGTAAATTGTGGCCCGTTTTGTTGCAGAATTGCGACCTTGTCGGGGGTTTTTTGGTGCTGTTTTTCTCAAACAAATCCTGATGAGTTGTCTTGCAATTTGTGGGCGTTTTAAGGCATTTCTGAGTTTTCTAGGCATCTCTTTGCTGATTTCGTGGCCTCCCTACAGCTCGCGATTGGAAAAATCACGGATATTTTCTAAATCGTGACTGTTCTGGAAGAAATCATGCCTAGTTGTTGACGATTCTCTGCAAGATTTTGTGGGTTGTTCCTGCGATTTGCGCCAGGGGTTTTTGCTCGAGGCCATGTTTTTTTTTAGTTTTTTGGTGAATTTTTTCTGCACAACAAATTCGTGTGGTTTTTGCAAGGGTTTTCTTTGAACTGTTTTTTTAACGGATTTTTCAAAAATTCGTGGCTGAAATTGAAGAACTTCATTTTTTTCTCGATTTTGGGACAAAATTGTGGGTTTTTGAGCCTTTGTTTTTTTGATGATTCAAAAAAATTGTGGGATTTGGGACAGCTGATTGCCTTAGGATTCATGCCAGCTGATCACCTAGGGTTTGATTGAAAAATCATATTTTTTGTAGTCCAACTCTTTTACCTTGTTTCTCGTGTCTTTGGAAAATGGGAGAGATGGCGTCTTTGACCAACATCATGTTGGAAAGTAGCCAGAGGTTCAACAGTAAAAACTAAAAGACCTGGAAGCAAAGGATGCTCACTATTTTCGAGTACTAGTGTCTAGATTCGATTGTTCTGGGTAGAAACGCTCGTCCCACCACTGTTGGAAAGGACTAGGAGAAATATGATGGTAGTAATTGAGAGGCGGTTATGTTTCTCAAGTTATTAGTCATTGATGAGATGCTTCCATAAATACCATCTGGGAAGACTACTGCAGAGATTTGGAAACACTTGAAGGATCTTCATGAAACCTCAAACAAGGGTAGAGCGTTCTTCCTTAAAAATATGTTGTTCTCCGTTATGATGGATGACAAGATGTCTTTGTAAGATCATCTCATGAAGATCAAAGACATTTGCGATCAACTAGAGGCCATTGGTTGCAAGATGAAAGAAGAGGATATGGTGGTCATCATGTTGAAAAGCTTACCACAATCCTATGAGCACTTCATTGAAACTCTCAACATTACCTCTACTAATGTTGACCTGAAGTTGATGACCAGTGCAACAAGATCTTGTAGCAGGATAGGTGGAAGAAGCAATTTGGGAGCAACAATGACACTCCTAGTGTTGAACAAGCGTTTACTGCCAAAGACAATGGCAAAGGAAAGTCCACTTAGCGGAAAGGACAAGGAAAATCAGAGGATAGCTCCAAAAAGTCTATCACATGTCACTATTGTAGTAAGCTTGGCCATATGAAGAATAATTGTAGGAAGCGGTTGGCTGATCAGAAATCCAACTAGGAAGGGTCTTAGTAGAAGGCCCATGTTGCAGAGCATACTAAACAAAAAGAGTCTACCTTTTATGCATTCATGGCCAAAAGACCAACAGATTATGGGTAGACTTGGTGTAGTTAGTAGAATGGCCATTAAGGAAGGGTATTAAAGTAATATTGTAATATTTAATGGTCATCTTAGTTGTTAGTTTACTTTTTGTTAGTTTTAGCAACTTTTTGTTTTCACTTTAGCTCATGATTGTTTATTTTTAGAAACATTGTCTTGTAATCTATTATTTAGAGGAGTATTCCTCTCCTTGTTTAATAGATCAATTAATTACCATTTCCTACATGAATTACAAGATTTAAAAATTTGTCTATAGTGCCTTGCTATTTATTTGATAAATCCCGTTGAAATTTCTGGTTATTTTGGATAGTTTGTTGGTGCATCCAAGAACCCTTGCTGTTAGATTAAAAAAACAAACTTGTGATTCTTATAACAAAAAAAAAATAGCGATTTTCTTTTACAACAAAGTGAAACTGCAATTTTTGGAACAAACACGACAATTAAACCTGGTTTTAGTTGTGATTTCTAGATGAAAATAATGGTCACAATTTTGCTACAAAAATCTGCCTACAAAAGGTACATCTCACTATTTTTTTTTCACATAATAATGACCACAATTTTTAACAATAAAAATCAGCTTGCGATTTTCAGGTTGCAAATATTTTCACGTGACCTGCTCTGATACCATGTTATGAAACGAAATAGAACACAAAAATATTCTATTAGATTCAATCCACGATTACAATGACGAACACCTCCTTATATAGACTTTGGAGTGAAGATAAAAACAATGCATGACAAATGCATGATAAATAATCTAAAAATAATAAACTAATAATAAAAATAAACTAATTTGAATTAAGTCACTAAAGTGACTTTATTACAAAAGTAGGTCTTAATAATTTGTAGTAGGATGCACTTTTCATGTCTACATTTTTTGCATGGTAGTTCACTTGCAAGTCAAAGTGGGGGCAAAATGTAGAGTTGAAAAGTGCATACCTAGCACTTTTCCTCATTTGTTTTGGACTCACTTTGGCACTTTTACAAGAGTTGGCATTCAGATTGTAGCTGATTAGAACCTTAGTTCTTATTCCTTAGTGGTTGGGACCCAACCTTTAAATCTGTTGTTTTCAGTCCTGGATCAAGACTGCTAGTGTGGTCATGAACCTTGTTAACCAACTTAGGTTAACTTGTGGAGGAAGACTAACCTCATGAGTTCAGGTGAAGCTTTAAAGAGCATGAAAAGAATAAATCTAAATCATCTTGAAGGTTAGCATACACAATTGCTCACATAATGGTTCCATAAAATATTATTAAATAGGTTAAAAAGTGATTCCTTCTGTAAATTCTATACATGGATGGTATAACATATATAACTGGTGAAGTTAAATTTGTTCCTCCATTGAGAAATGAGGTGAGAGTTGGAGGAAAGGTGATAAATCACTTCATAAAGAATTGAGATAAAGCAATACCTTAAATTAAGCTGAGGGTTCAACTTCTCACTGGCAAGTTAAATACCTAGTAAGACCAATGACAAATGGTTATTGGCTGCATAGTTAATGAACTCATTAGAAGCCTAGTTTTTTTAAAAAACGAGTTTTTTTGAGTTTAACTCGTGAGTTTTTTCTCGGATGAGTTTTTTCGAGTTTTTTCGAAAAACTCGCGAGTTTTTGCCAAGTTTTTAGAAAAACTCGCGAGTTTTTGCCGAGTTTTTCAAAAAACTCGACTATGTAGAACTTAAAGCTGAAAATGTCTTTTTTGATGTTTATTAAGCAATTTTTTAAGTTCCCGAGTTTTTCCGAGTTTTTGGCGAGTTTTAAAAAACTCTCCAATTTTTCCCTTGGCGAGTTTTTGGCGAGTTTTCCAACTATGATTGGATGTATGTATCAAAAGCAAATTAAGAATATTATTGGGTAATGAAGTTCCTTTTTGCAGTGTTGTCTTTGTAAAATTGATGCTTTTTTAACTGTTGTGGGTATTCTATTACTCATTGTCTTTGTTTCCTGCAATTTTTATTCTATTCATTTTCTCACAGCATTGTTAGATAGTTAATATGTTATCGCATGGCATCATTTTCATTGAAGTTTCAGTTTGCCTAATCATATTCACCTCATGTAGGGTTTAGAAAACAAATGAACAGATTTTGAACAGTTTGTTGATGCTGGGGTTATAACAACGCCATGATATTCAAGCATACTCAATCACTAATGCCTTTATTGATTTTGTGAAGTTGGTTGTTAGTTACATTCTTTCTATGGTAGCAGAGTTTCAATCCTTTTGTTGATGGTTCTTCCAAACATTTGATTGAATATATTGCATTTAGTTTGGACCTTTGCTTGATAAATTTATCACTTTTTTGCTTTTGGAATATCAAGATTTCTGAAATTTTTGATCTATTTTATCACTTTTAGGACCAATTTGACAGCATAGATATTTCAGACAATGAAATTGTCAAGCTGGAAAATTTTCCATATCTGAAGAGGCTGACAACATTATTAATAAACAACAACCGTATTGCTCGCATCAACCCCAATGTTGGAGGTGATGTATATTTTGTTTCTCGCGAATATTACTTTTGTGTTTATGTCAACAATCATTATAGTGAGCTCAGTTCATAGCACCATTTTATGTCTTTCTTTTGTAAATACAAATGCATATATGTTGATCTAATGTGCAGAGTTTTTGCTGAAACTCCATACACTGGTTCTTACAAATAACCGCCTTGTGAACTTGGTTGATCTTGATCCGCTTGCAACACTTAAGAATTTGCAGACACTTAGCCTTCTGGATAATATTGTTACAAAGAAACCAAACTATCGCTTTTATGCTATAAACAGGCTGAAGAAGCTGCGACTACTTGACTTCAGAAAGATAAAGCAAAAGGTGAGTTAAAGAAGTAGCTTCAGTTTAATGATTTTGCATTGTGACATTCTAATTCCAAGTATCGCCATATCTTATATTCATGTTCTAATTATCAGAGTAGTTGAGAATCTGTATTGATTGTTTAGAATTAATTGCGTTGAGAATTGGATTAATAATTTATGTAACATCCACTCATTTATTCACTTTTAAAATATGGAAGTTAATGAATAAAGTAAACATAATGGTTACTCATAGTCAAAAAGTCAAACATTTGACAATTGTTTTTCTGAACATATATAAAATGTTACGACCCATATTATATATAGTAGAAAATCCTTTACAATACTGAACATGATTACAAAACTCATACTATTTTCATTATAGATATAGGTTCACACATCTTGAAGCCATACTCAAAATCTGTAAGAGATAGAGAAGAAGAGAGAGAGCATTATTGAGGTGATATCCACCTTGCCACAAAGCATTACGCTTCCTTGTGCTACTCCATTGGAGAAGGTTGACCCATCATAAAGGATCTAGCAATATGTGCCAACATGCATGATGGAATCTAAGGCACTACATAAATCCTTGACAAGCTAGCATTCCTAAATGCTCATGTAACATTTCCCTTGATCACATGCATTATTGAAGAGAATGTAAATCAATCCAAACAATGTACTTGTGAATGTAATCAATGATAGTCAATGTTTATAACATTGAATGATTCGATCATCTTCCTATAATATCTTGACATTCTACAAGAAGGATAAAAAATACCTAGAAGACAAAGCCCATATTGATATTAGTTCAATAATTTAATTCTAAGGCAATAACATCTACTGAATAGTATGCCTAGCAAGCTACTCCATATCCAACGTATTCCCTAAATCCTCTCACTATTAGGTGATTTAGGAACCTAAGGTCTTACTTCCTTATTTGTTGATTCTCAAGTCTAGAACCTTTCCTTAGAATCCAATAAAAGGCTAATGAATAAATTCGTCCATATTCATGATAATGTACTCTCAAATAATGATATTAACCATTACATTTGTGTACCTACATCATATAAATCAATTCATAACTTCCAATCTACAGATTTTAGTGATAGGACAGCATTTAAGCAATCATAACTTTCACGTTACTAAGCCAAACTTAAAACTTCAATATGTTTTTGAAAGGTGAGAGAGCAAAGAACAAAACCCAAAAAGCATTTTGCCGAACTCTTAAGCACATGCAAGCAATTTTCTCTGCAATACATTCCACTTAAGTTCTATTAGAACAATAGTTCTTTCCTTCACACTATTTACTAAGTCTTACTAATATAAAACTCTCACAAGGTTTTACCATCATTTGCTTTCATTATCATGACTACGGAATATTGTATCTATAACAGTCTATGATAGTTTCTTAAGTTTTAATTTTATAGATAGGTCTGAGATTGATACATAATTCTCCCATGACACTTATCATAGACCTTTCCATTTATGTTTTACAGCCCAGATGAGGACCTTTATGCTCCATCCAAATGTAGTATGTTATTAAACTTGAAGCTGCAGCTCAGATTTGGAAATCATCCAGATACAGAACTGAAATTGATTGTTTCTCTTGTAGATCTTTTAGAATTAAAATGAATTCACCCTTTTATTAAATTAGAAAGAAAAATTAGATCTTTGAAAATTATTGCAGTGGATCAACACACCATATGCCCTCATCTGAGAGCTTAAAGTTGGAGAATATGTGTTCATCAATGTGGACATGGAATGTGAACAAAGGGATTCGAAGCAGGTCGCTTCCTGATTGGATGGATGCCTATAATACAAGTTTAGTTCTTCCTTTATTATGTAATATATATAAATAAAAATGGCCCAATGCGTAATTGGAAAGATACAAAACTGAATGCTAGGTTGGGTTGAGTTAACTCCATCCTCTTAGTGGTGATTGGAGATGCAGGGACCTCTGCAATGCCAAAAAGACTTCAATGCTGATGCGCTAGTGTTGGGAAGTCATGGAAATGGACCTATTAAGAGGTATTATTGTATGGCAGTTTCTTGTATTTTTTGTTCATTCTACAAGCAGTAAAATACACAAGATAGTGGGGAATCAAATGGCAAATGCAGTGGAACAGAATAACATCATTGACAGTTTGAAAAATAAACAAGAAACAGTGCAGTAAAAGCCGATTGTAGGAAAAACTACATATGTTTATTGAAAACAAAAAGAGAGGGATTCATGAAAAATAGATAGGAAATACAGCAGCATCAACACAACTTAAACAACCTAACAAAGCTATGAAACCCATAGGCAGTGTACTATGAATCCTTAAACCGTTGAGTTGCAATACAGCAATAGCTGAGATGGGAGGTTCTCCATGCTAATAGAAAAAGATAAAATCAAATTCTGGGACTATGATATCCTGAGCTTCGTTCATTGGTTGATTTGGCAGTTGGCAAGGCATGCAATCATGATATCTGACTGATATAAGAAAATAAACAACCTGGTCCTTCACCTTAATGCATACGAATTCTGCCTATATTATTCAACAAAATGCAAGTGCATTTCATCAAATATTGCCAGTTTTAGGGATTCTAACACAGAATTAGCAGTTCTTGGGACTTTTGAGCACCACATTTGCATATGCTTATAGAATAACTGGTTTCTTACCAACTCCTTTGAGATTTCAAACGAAGGCTTGCACCAGATGTCATGTCATGGCAGACTAGTTGCTGCTGCAGAACATCTCTGTACCCTTAGATAGTTGAAAATGGCACAAGTGAAGCTCATTATGTTGGGATTTTGTGTTCCCAATCGCTAGCCAGATGCATGAATATTGTCAGTTTTAGGGATGCTAACATAGAATTGGCAGTTCTTGTGACTTTTGAGCACCACATTTGCATATGTTTGTAGAATAGCTGGTTTCTTTTCAATTCCTTTGAGATTTGAAACAAATGCTTGCACCAGATATCATGTCATGGCAGTCTAGTTCCTGCTGCAGAATATCTCTGTACCCTTAGATAGTTGAAAATGCTATGAGTAAAGTTCATTATGCCAATGTTTTGTGTTCTGTATCGGTAGCCAGATGCAGGATAAGAATAAAAAATAAAATTGGAAAAAAAACCTGCTTGAAATATCTTATAGATATGATTAAAAATTACATGCGTGGTAACAATCAGCCATGTGCTAGTTAGTTCCAATGACACAAGGCATAGCACATGAAAAACAAATTCAACGAGCTAGCACGTAGCATAGTTATGAACAACCATGGCATGAAGCTGTTTGAAACGTGTTTCTTTGTGCTTATAGTTGTAATAGGTAGTTTAAATATTAGTTAAATTTTTTTTCACAAGAGCAGCTGTGAGGCCTGTAGAGTCTACAGCAGCAGCAAGGAAGCTCTGTCAAAATCACCATAAACTTGATTGTACATAGCCTTGGCAATCATGTTATTGCCAATACTACCAATACCCATATTACAGCTGTAACACCTTTTTCACTGAATTGAGATTTACTTAGTTCTTTTTTATAAGCAAGGGTATTTTAAATGCTGTCCATTCCTGTTTGACATTTGGCAACTATAAATGGCACTTTATCCAATGTCTAAATTGAGAGATGCATGGAACGAATATAAATATATGGCATATTTTCAAGATGTATGATACAAATATGAATGGATATAGAATTTGAAAAAAATATATACATATACTCAAGTATTTATTATATTTAGGATAGCAATCATAATTTCTATAATTTCTCTCTATATATTTCTATAATATAATATTTTTTTTTTACTATAATAGTTTTAATGTTAACTATAATGTTATTTATTTATTAACAATTTCATTACCTTATTATAATAATAATTAAATAAAATGTTATTTTGTATTACTATGCCAATTCCCATTTAGTTTGGGCTCATTTTGACGGAATGCCAGAATACAATTACACATCAACTAGCAGCACACTCTTGTGCTAAGTTTGGTTCATGACACAATGTCGACATGACTCTCTAGATTATTTAATTATCGTAGATTTATATAAAGAGATTTTATTCTTAGGAAAAAATATATTAAGAATATATATAACATCATTCACAAAATAATGAAATTATTCAAATATAGGAACTTGCTATTTCCAATCTTATTCACACATATTCAACTCAACTCCACGAGTCTTAAGTGCATGTGTGTTAATTCCATCATGACAGGTTACCTTCACTGGCTAGAACTTTCCCTTCAATGATACTCTCTCCAACCTCAGAGAGTGTCAACTTTTCCTGACCACTTATGGAAACAAAACATATAATTAGTCATCAACATCATAATCATTTTTACTTGTGCTTCAAAGCACACTTAACATAATCAAACCATCTTTGCTTAATTGTTTGCTAATACACAATTAATATAATAAATTAATAATTAAGCTAGGAAAATTAAACAGAATGCAACAATTTAATACCCATTTTTTGAATAAGTTTGGTAGAATGTTCAATTTTTGAACTCATTCCAATAATTTTTTATCAATCGCACTGATATAGATCTCTAAAATTGAGTATTTTAATCATATCTTACAAATGGCATATGCACATCCTCAGGTTGCATGCCTATACTTCAATTTATATCATGCCACTCTATAAATTTCTATTCAGTTTTGTTATGTAAAATTTTTTCTGCTGGTCTTAGACACATTAATTTCTGTTGCAAGATTGACCCCTGCACCTGGGTTTCTTATGCCATCTATCTTTATGACATTTCAAATCAGCCTTCTCCTCTCCACTCTAGTTGTTTATTCTCTCTAGGTGATGTTACAAGCGCCCTTTTGAAGCTGAGTACGCCGAAAGCTGCTGATTGGTTGCAGGCCCGAGTTCCTCAAATAGGAAGATTCAGTTGTCTCTCCTTTGGCTGAGCTTTTCATTGGGTTTTCGACATCAACCCCATCCATTAATTGGGTGTTCACTCAGACCTGAGTGATTATTGGCCTACCATGATTGGGCATTCCTTTGCCAAGCTTATGCCATTGTTCTAGATGTGAAGCTTTCTCATAATTTGGAGGTATCAGAAGGTTTTAGGAGAGATTTTAAGACTATTGATCACATCTTCACATTCTAAGTTAATGTAGAGGAGGCTCGCTGGTAGTATTTTAAAGTCCTCTGCTGTTTTGTTAACTTTCAGAAGGCCTTTGACTTTGTTTTGAAACACCTGTTCTTTAGAGGTTATGTGATTATTGCATTTTGGGCTCCCTTAGTACCACTATTAGGAGATTTATGAGATGGTAGTTGGTTAGTTTTGAACTCCCCATTGTATCTCTGATTTTGGTCATTACATTGATGGTCTCAAGGGTTTCTTTCAATTACACACTCATGTTGAAGACATATGTTTGTTACATCAGGTCTCGAGTATTATACTTATCTTTTACCAATGATGTCCTCTCTCACCCCCCAAGGGTTGGCAAAAATAACTTGTTCTTGCACGATTATGCGAACTTAAGTAGCTTACAACAAATCTTAATAAAACTATGGTTATGGTCTTGAACACTACTAGGGGTCCTCTTTCCAAGTTTTAGTTCTCCTACAAAGGGGAGCCAATTGAGATCACAACATCATATAACTATTTGGTTGTCATATCCCCAAAATAGAACATTAAAACAACTAAGTGTTGAGATGCAAGTAAATAAAATAAATGACAAATTAAGTATTTACAAATATTAACAACTTAATATTACTATAATTATAATCATAATATAATATTATAAATATTAACCAAATAAATACTAACAATTTAAATATTATTATAACAATAATCATCATAATATAATATTATAAATATTAAAATGTATATAAGAATAATAATAATAATAAATATATTTTAATAAGAAACATATAATATAAAATATTGGTATAAAATATACACAACAGCAATAAAGACAAGCCATCGATAATGCTCACAAAGGCAGCAACTACCAATAACATAAAGATAAGCTTTCCTAAGATATGGAAAATGATAATCATGTTGTTTTAGACCAGTGATTAAATAAGATACATAAATCTTCTAAATTATTGTTAATTAAATTAGCAAAGGCAGCGATCATCATTAATCATGGAATGGTTTCAATAAAGAGAAAGTCACAACCTTCCAAAACACACAATCCTCCATGTGAATCGAGTCTCTTCTCCAAGGTGAGGGAGATATAAAAGGGAGAATATATGAGAAGAGGAAAGCATTGACGGATGAGGGGAAATAAAGAAAGAATATAAGAATATATTCTGAACTAAAGAAAACACCGGATCTGTAATAGGAGGCATATTCAGATTTATACAGATTGTGGTATGCTCTATTATAGTGATTGAATGTAATTCTATTTTTTAGCTATTGGTGAATATTATTCTATCATAGTTATTATATTTTGTTACTTATAATTATTATTTCTGTGGTAGGCTTTATTATCACTATGATCTGCAATTATATATACATATATTCATGCAACGAAATTATTGTAAATCAAGTAGGAATAATAATATACATATAGATCTTTATATAGAATTTATACATATTGGTATATAAATATTTATTAGAAATAGTGATATAAATTGAAGTCAATTAGAGATGAGGGTATACACATATTTATATAGAACATATATATATTATTTACGATTATCCAATAATGATGCTTGCAGCAATTATTGAACCTTATAAGCAATTATGATTCTTTAATATAAGAATGGATTTTTGAGCATACTCACTTTCACAAATACCCAGTTGAGGATAGGGAGTTTGTGGAGGGGAGGCGGGGTAATTCGGTCACTTGATGGATGGTCCCAAGATAGGTAGGAAACCTTGAGGGAGTCCACTTGGAGACTGTTCACGTGCCCTTGGCACAGTAATTCTACCATCCTTTGTTGGGATTAGGAAAGAGTGAAGGACGAAAATCTATTCAATACATAGTAATAGGTTATATAAGAATGTGATGTTTTCATTTAAATACACTAGGATAGTAATGCATCTGCCTTATTCTTAATATGTACAACTTGAATTATCTAATCTAACTATGATCAAGGATTTGTGTGGTATTTGTTCGTTATGCATGATGTGTGCAGGTCCTAAAGGCAAGTTTCATTTACAAGTTAATTGGTTGGTAAATACAAAATCCCTTATCCTAAGTTGTGTATTTTATGTTTCTCGGTCAAGCTAGCCTAATTTTAAAAAGGGGACATTACATTGGTTTTTTAAGTTCAATGGATCTTACTTTAGTCTAAGGCTTTCATCTTAGATTCACCTTTGCAAGGGTTATGCTTAAATCGAGAGGGTATGAACTCTTGTGTTGCAACATATGATTCAATGTAAGCAGATGGTCCCTTAGTGCATTCTTCGAGCTGAGTTTGGTGCATGTCCTCCATGGCTCGAGTGCCTTTTTAGGCTCACTTTCCACATTGATAGACTCTTATCCTTGAGTGATTTTGCATTTGGGCATATGAGTGATGAGAAATAAACAGGCTCTAACAATAATTGTTGGGAAGTTCAATCTCTATCCAAATATGACTTCAATGGATGATATTCAAGGCTTGGACTACAACAACATAAAAATCTGAAACTTATGTGCAAATTTGAAATTTAAGTTGCCTTAATATGGAATTACCATGACTAGATCCATCTTGTTTATGATTCCAAAAATCAGCCAACATAACTTGCTTATAAACACTACCTTATGTGAATTTATAACAACAATATATAAAGAATAATATCACCATAAGATAGAAGCAATGAGGCACAAATCAGCAACACAAGAGCATCACATAACAGAGGATTTACATGGAGAAACCCTTGTGGGAAAAAACTCCACCAAGTATCATTATCTTCAAACTAATGAGATTACAATACAACTACTTCCATTCTCCTCTTTGCCTCCAACATGGCAGCACCTATGCACTTGTGAACAACATCCTTATGCCTCACCTTGTCCTTGTTCTTGCAATGAAACTCTACAGTCAATTGTTGCTCATATTTTCTACATCCAAGAGGCTGAATTTATACACTTGTGAAGGCATCTAATGCATTAAAAATGGCGCCCAAAGATGACCCTTCATTCCAAACATCCCCAACCCGTGGATTAGCTCCTCAGAATGCAAAAAGACATCGGTTTTGGCTCCAATACTTTCCCTCCAAACTTGGGCGCCCAAACTTGGGGGATAAGCATTACATTAAATGCAATAAATTATAGAATATCAAGAGATGCATGTTGCCTCATTCCAAGCACCCACTTGGAGAATCCCAACAGTCACTCATTTATCCTTTTCCTTATCTTTTATCACCCCATTCTAAGCATCCACATGTGGGAAAAACAATATTAAATATTTATGTCCAGAAGTCACCTTTATCGCTGCTAGCGGAACCCATCACCCCTCGTGAATATATAACAAACAATGGTGAGAATTAATATTACAATTTTTTTCCCAATACACCCTAAGTGCTTAGAGACACTCAAGACAGATCTAAGTCCACTTACTTGTGTAATTTCCAACCATGAGGTTTAAATTGTGAACTCAACTCTTGGATTAAAATTTGATGAAATTCGCATGTTAGATGCGAGTAAAAAGCATAGGTTTTAAATAAAACATTTTGAAAATGGAGCTCCAGTTGCGTTGATGGATGGCTTAGTGAATACGAAACCCGGTATCTTGGGGATGCGTGAGTGTTCTAATGCCTTTAGGTAACATTCCTCCCGCCATTGCAACCCTGCAGAATATAACTCATTTATTTTCAGTGCCCCGTCAGATGGAAATAGGCCTAGCCCGTAATTATTCAAGCTGCGAAATCCGGAGAGCCTTGGCAATGCGTGGAGCCGCTGCAGCTAAACCTTCCGTGAAAAAGCCTAAAATTAAAAGAGGCTGTAATTTAATTTAATATCCATTCCTTATTTAATTGTGTTTTTTTATTATTTATAATGTTAAAATTTAATATTTTAAAATAAATAAAATAAACTTTTATTATATTATATTTATTATTTAATATATAATTTTATTTATTTATTATTTGTATATTAATAATATTTAAAATTCAAATTATATTTTTAAACATATTTATTATTAATTTGCTTTGTATTTAACTTTATTTATTATTATTTTACTTTGTATTTAACTTTATTAATATATTTACACATATTAGTATATTAATATTATTTTTTACTTATTTTAAGATTATTATTTATATTTTAAAAAAATTGAAATTACATAAGGCGAATTTAATCCGAATTTAATACTTTTCGAATTTTTTTTTTGTCGAATTTCATCTGAATTTCAATGTTGTCGAACTCGAATTCGAATTCAAACCTGGTGACTTAGGTTGGAAACTTGGAACCATGACATAGGATTTACAAGGTGGATGGCACCTTAATCCTAACAATGAGATACCCTCTACTTAGCACCTTGTACTTTGAGAGGATTGCCTCTTTTCTGACCACTAGATGTCAATGACATTGGGGCTTCACTCTTTTCAGTTTGTTTCCATCTCTCTTGTAATATTCCTTGCTGATATAGATGTGAAAAATGAAGTTTTGCACCCAAGGAATAGTGTCAAACAATTCAAATGCAAAGTCTGATCTTGCTGGTACAGAATTTCAGTCTGATGTATTTCCTTGAAGAAGGTATCAAAGTACTCCAAATGCTTGAAAATCAATACTACAATGTCTAAACTATATTCTAAATGCATCAATGACTTATTTCTATCTTTTACAATGCATTTATATGATTTCTATATGCAAAATATGCACCTACAGCCAATTGACATTTTGTCAAACAATTGGCATGCATGCTAATAAGCTGAGTACAATGACATTACAAAGCTTCAATGACAACTATATGTAACCAACAAATCTGTATCTCCTTATTGCAATATAATTATCCCATACAATGCTCATACAAATTGGCCAAGACTCTTGGCATTTACATTAATTTCAAAATATGATAATGCTGGTATAATGCACACCTACAACTGCAAATATAACTATGCTAAATGCAATGCTAGAAGCTGATAGAAATGCGAAGAGCCTGGCCTCAAGAAGCGCCTTGGATGAAAGATGAAGTAGCAATCAACAACAAGTTCAAATGATATTCTCCAAGCCCAAGTTGAATTGCTCAAGCTGCCGCCCTTGTTCTTGCTTGACAATATTTTAGAAAAATAAATACAGCCTATAAGCTCCTCGAATTTGTCCTTGAAATGATTGTCTTGTCGATAGCAATTGAATGCAACAATACTCAGAAGCAAAGGACACCTCTAAGTGAAGATATGAACAAAAATATGTTTCCAATGATGCCCCAGCAGCAGTATATCAGACTTCTAAATAAATTGTAGATGCTGCAAATCACCTTCAAAATGCATGAAACATCATCTCCATTCACTATAGAATCTAGTGCTGCAACCTTCTTGGAGAGTCAATGCCAAATGAAGAAGATATATGCAAAATCGTACCTCCTATATGCTGATAACAATGTCTGAAGTAAGATATCAGACCTTCTTCCAATGCAAGAATGACAATTCGATGCCTAGATGTGATGCAAAAAATGATGCCAAGAAGATATGCAAACAACTCTATGTCGATTCTTCACAAATTTGCTCAAAATAATCAATCTCAGCAATACATCAGCTGCTGAATCAAATGCAACAATACATTAGCTGTTGCAAGTCAAGTACAATAATACATCAGCTATTGTACTCAAATAATCTCCACTATCAAGCACAAGATTGGACTTCTGAAGTAAAGCCCACAATCAGCAGTAATTCAGCTGATATCTCATAGCCTCAAAATTGCGTAACCAATAAGGGTTTTCGTCCCCAAAGGTCCTCCAATGGCTGAAACCCTAGCTGGCTTTTTCACTAAATAATTACATCAAACAAACATCAATTCCTGGATGATAGACAATGAGCTCCTCATGTCTATTTATTCTTTTTCCTCAATAGGTTGGCCTCCTAGAACTTTCCCAAGTCACCTTCTAGAAGGAATATTATAATATTATTTTATTATTGCACTTTATAATAATATAAAATATAATTTCACTAATAAAGTGCAATATAACATTATAAAATAAAGGTTTCCATAAATAGAAATATCTATGATGATACTAGGAAAACCTTCATGAAGTCACGAAATGAGCCAACCAATCAACTGGGTATTTGCCAAACGACCCTCTTATCGCGTGCCATTAGCCTACGAGGATCAGGAAAAGGCTAATTCCTCTAAACTCCATTGCTCATGAAAAAGGGGACATTACATCTCTCAATTGTCTCCCTCTTTTCCTCTATTCCTTTCATGCTGCTCCTCTCTTTCTTCCCTCAAAGGCGGTAATCATTTGGGTCGTCAAAGATGATATCTACTAGTGGTATATCTAGTTTGCCACCCCTCCTCAACATCTCCATCCCAAGTCATACATTTCTTGTAAATCGCAAATGGCATCATCTCCTTTTACTGTCATTGGGCAACCAAGAGTATACTCCCACTAGCTTTGGATTGAGATGGATCATCACATCTCATGCGAGGACAAGATCTTTCCGTTTTGCCCCCTCCATGAGGTAGGGATGGAGTGATGCTTTATTTCTAGATGTCGTATACACCATGACATGTGAGGGAGATAGATTTTCTTTTAAGAGAGGCTTGGATGTCTCACTACCTACTTTCAAGTCTTAGATCAATGGTGCTTGGTCTCTTTTTTGAAGGAGGTTATCAACTTCAAGTGGAGGCTTTATAGGGGACCCCGGGGGACACTGGGTTGATCATCTCATTCTTTCAGCTTGTCTTTGGTATCGTAGGCATTAGACACCCTTTTGACTCCATAGATTTTTGCACAGTTGATGACAGATTAATGAGTGTGCACTTCCACATGCAATACCTCTGCATGCACTTATGCTAGGTCAACCCACTTCTCACTTCCAGGCGGGGTCTCATTTTTAGATGTACTTCACCAATTCCTTTTCCTTCTTCAATGGTAGCTTAGGTGGTGGATAGTCATTGAACATCATTGTTAAGGGAGCATCAAACAAAATTTTGGTGCAACACTTTTTGTGCCCCCTTGGGTCATCCAACCAAGGTCTCTTATCGTAGAGCATTCTACATAGGACATCATGAAAACTTAAATTGGTGCCTTAAGCTGTATTTCTGAGTCCCATTGACCTATTTTGCCTACTGTAAACATGAATATAATTTCTTTCTTTCT
Source organism: Sequoia sempervirens (assembly GCA_007258455.2). NCBI lineage: Eukaryota > Viridiplantae > Streptophyta > Pinopsida > Cupressales > Cupressaceae > Sequoia > Sequoia sempervirens. Next base: position 41,414 of record VDFB02071836.1, read on the forward strand.
GGCTAGTGTATACTTTATCTTTAAAGTTTAAAGTGATTTTGTAGTGAATTTCTAATGGTCATGGGCATGTTTCATATATATTAACATTTTTAGTGTTCATTGCACCTGCGATTAAGGAAAATTATGGGGCTTGATAAGCCAAATATTAATTGAATTTGTCATTTGGTAAACTTGGAAAATAAAATATTCAAAATTTCACAAGAAAAATAGCTTTTTTTTCTGTTCTGTGATGGATTCACAATGTAGACATAAGGTTGGTTTCAACTTCACAGGAATTGTGAATAGTCAAACAATGTCAGGAATGTAAACAACAGACAGAATTTTCGGATAGCTTATAGTTATTTTTTGAAATGCTCAGAAGACTGAAATTGTCATGTACTTTGTACTGACTTAATAGCTAATGGGCCATGGTACAAAATGAAGTCGGATTAAATTAGTTAGACTCCTGTACTTCTGATCTTCAATTATGACTTTCAAGCTCATAAGTTGTAATGTCCCCGCTCTAGTCAGTTCTCGGGAATAGTGTGCTAGCCTTTTCTTGGACCCTTGTGGGCTAGCTGGATTGGTTAGAGGGTCAGTGGTGTTTTCTGGAGGAGTTGATCGTTCTCGTTTTCAGAGCCTAGTGATTGGTTCACAGCAGGCGATAGCAGTTCAGGGGTTGACAGCTTCTGACGGCACGGGAATATTTGGAGTTTTGAGCGAGTTATGGATTTTTAAGTGATTTGAGTTAATTAATTAACTTAATGCCTTTTTATAAAGTCAAATTGACTTTATACATTTTATATCACTTAAATATTCTATAAAGGTGATTTAATATTTTAATCACTTAAAATATAAAAGGGCGCCCACTTTATTTAAGTCAAACTATTGAAAGTGACTTAAATTATAATTTAAAAGATTTAAATGATGAAAGTGGCGTATCATCTTGGAAATGCGTGCCTTTTTTATATAAGGCAATTTGGCAATGAGAAACCCTATTCTTGATGATTTCGACTTTGCCTTGGATATTTTTCTTGTGCCTTCCTCTGTGATCAGGGTTTGAGCATTATTTTCCATTGGAGAACGATTCCTCTTCGATGTTGAGCACTTTTGAGATTGTGAGAGATCAGTCGAATCAGTGCAGTTGAGAGCTACATTCAGAGGTTCTACATGCTTCTAACAAAGTTTATTATTCAATTTATATGTGTCTGCAATAAGGAAGGGGGTTTCTACACTTGAGGCATCCTCTTCAGCAATTCCATAGCTTCCATCTTTGGCTCTTCAGCATTCTACTTGGGCTGTACTTTTGCATTGGTAAATGTGCCTGTTTTGGGAAGGCGTGTGAAGGAACTAGTTGAAACGCCTTTCTCTTGGCTTCTTTTTGTGACCCTTTCTTAGCGTCTACCTCTCTTAGGGGATTGTATCCTGCTTTGGAGTGGGAGAAGTCAGATCTGGAGCTTTGGCGAGCTTTTTTGTCAGTTCTCATCAATTCCGGCTGGCAAACTGAGAAACTTCTTTATTTAATTATTCTGGAGCATTTCGGGTATGTGATTATTGAGGAACCCTGATGGTTCTCAATACGAAACCCTACTGATATTTTGTTGTTTTTTGCAATTTTTTGGTTTTTTTTTGTGTTTTATGAGGTTTTCAGGCAATAAGCTAAAAACTGCGATTTTGCTAATAAATGCTTAGAAAATTCAAAATAAATTCTTGAACTCAAAATAAGTCTAGATCTTGATCAATAAAGGTAGGCGCTTCACTATATTTCATTTCCAGATGGTTTACAAGTGCCAGATACAATGTATGAAGGAAATACAAATTTATTAAATAAAGAAAAACCTGATTTCTTTAATGGCGGCTGCAGCAGCTAGAAGAAAGTACGGCCAGAAATAATAAAGAATCTCCAAGCTCACAAATCAATGCCAAAATCCTCAGTTGCCCAATGCGTCCCAGATACCCAGTAACAGGAGCTGAAGATAGAAGTCGATTTCCTCTGATGATAAATGTACGGCCTGCTGGTACAGAAGGTACGGCCTGACTGCTGCAATAAATAACCAAGTACGGCACCTTGGGAAAAGTGCCAAATCTCTGATAAGTGATCTCTGATAAATCGCCCCAACTGTCAGGTGTTTATTCTCCATCAGATACTGAATGAATGATCTCTGATTAATCCAAACTGTGATCTCTGAATGAAATCACCAAGTGCAAGCTTAAACTGGTATTTCACAGTCTCAGTCTGCCTGATTCCTGAAGAGTTTTCGTTCTCCAGAAACGTCTGTCTGCCAGAAACCCTAGGGTTTGCAAACTCCAATGCTCAGAGCAATAAAGACAAAATTGAATAATAATATCAGAATAGTTCGATTTTGCCTTGAGAAGGTATATATTGCTCTTGAAGAAATTCGCCCCAATCTCCTTTTTAATAAATCATTTAAATAAATGATTTAATTTGCACTTTTAAACTTAGGAGAAAACATTAATTATTGGCGTCCCTCTTTTAATGAATATAAAATACTCATTAAGTCAACATTTAATAATTTATTATAAAGTATAATAAATACTTTATAATTAAGCCAAATAATTAAATATTTCAATAAAGTGACTTTATTATATAAAGTCAAAATATTAAATATTTAATAATTCATTAAATATTCCTTATTTCCTCCATGCGAACATCAAGCTGAGTTAGATTAGAATGGTTGAACCGGGTGCCACATAGAAATAGCGACTTTAGCATTGCTTTCTAAAATGAAGTTCTGAAAATATTGTTATTGTGGGCGAGGACGGGCGGGCGGGTCATGGGCTGGGATGGGAGGTGAGGGCATGGAACAGGGTTGGGTCATGGCAGTGCCGGCTCAGGATGGCAGAGCCATGAGAAATCTCTCCGCCGACCCGGATATTCCCGATCCCTGCGCCCTCCGGTAGGTGTCTCTCCCTCATCTGAGGATAGTCCTGGTACTGAGTATCAATTTCCCTTCCGTCATCAAAGGGTGCTTAAAGCTGGAGAGGGATCACATCTTGCGACCCAATGCCTTTTTCAGGCGAGAAACGTGAAATACATTATGGACCTTGCTATCAGCTGGCAAGGCCAACTCATAAGCAACCTCGCCCACTCGTCTGACAACACGAAATGGACCATAGTAGCGAGGTTTTAGTTTCTCTGCCCCACTCTTCCGCAGAGTAGACTGACGATACGGCTGCAACATGAGGTACACCATATCACCCACCTCAAGGAATGCGGCTCAGCCACTCTTACGTCGACGCTCGCTATCTTTGATTACGTACTGGCCCGGATATTGTCACCGGAGGACCTCAAAATCTGGCGACTCGCATCATATCCCCTTTTCGGCTCTTGCTGCTCGGCTCAATATCCAAATCCGGAGGTTGAGCCTCATACCCATACAAAGTATAAAGGCGTCATCGTATCGTCATATGGTGAGTGGAGTTGTATTAATACTGCATAAGTAAATCCATCTCGCAGAAGCTCTCTGTGACCCGACTATATAATTCGCAAATAACCTTCCACCCACTTATTGACAATCTCTGTCTGCCCATCTGTCTGCGGATGGTAGCTGGTACTCAGTGTCAGTTCGGTCCCACAGAGCCTAAACAACTCCTGCCAAAAGTTGCTCATAAACCGACTGTCTCTATCGCTAACTATCGTCCGAGGCAACCCATGCAACCGGAATACCTCTCTGAAGAAGAGCTCTACAGTCTGCGATGCTGTGAAGGTAGTAGTAATCGGGAAAAGATGTCATTATTTGGTCAGCGATCCAGCCACTTCACGTGGAGTCTGATCGCACCACGGGCCTTGACGAGCAGATAAAGTCCATCGATAAACCTCCCCTTCGCGGGGTATGGCGGGAGGTGGTACGGAGCAATCAGTGAGGGATAGGAGTGTGCTCCACAGCATTGTTGGCACCGCAGCGAACACTCCGCGGACATCTTTACTGGCCATGGAGTTTTCAGCCCTTTCCAAGTAAACCGTTCCCGAACCATTTTGTAAGTCTTATAGTATCCAGGGTGGCCCGCCATAGGAAGGTCATGAAAGGCTCTCAAAACTGTAGTCCGTACCTCAGAGTCAGGTACCAAAAGAATCCGCCCCTTGTAAATGATCAAGTCATCTACAATAGTGTACCTGTCGTCCTGCTCTGTCCTGTCAACGATGCTAGAAGCCCATGGGTTCTTAGCATACTCAGCAATAATCCGATGCCTCCAATCCTCTGTGATCTGTGCTAAGGCATTCAACTGGGGTCTGCGAGACAAGGCGTCAGCTACAACATTCTGCTTTCCCTTAATGAAAGTGATATCGAAGTCATATGACTGCAGTTTGCTGACCCATTTTGCTGCACCTCTCATTCAAAGTCGCTGTCCCCTGAAATGTTTTGGGGCTGTTATGATGCGTGCGAACAGATTTCGCGCTACCAGTGCGCACGAACTTAGCCAATGCATGCATAATGGCTAACATCTCCTTGTCGCCGTATATAAAATCTCGGGACCCACGGGTTTCACGCTTTCTCAAATGCAATCCGGATATGCGCTCACGCATGGGGCGGCGCAATGCCCTCTCAGAAGCATCAAGAATAAATCCAAATGACTTACATTAAAGTCGGGCAATACTAACACGGACATGGTCATGATCACCTTAAACTGTCAAAGCACTCTGCTGTGGTGACCAAGTAAAACCCTTCTTCGTCAAATTAGGTGAGATGCGGTGGCAGTGAACCCACTAACAAATATCACATGAGATGCACACAACTTGATAGAAACCTCGAAATTTTGCGTAAGGTTCTACCAGTCTTAGGCGATCAACTATGGCTGGGACCTTTTAGGGTCCATACTCACTGCCAGCGATGATGTGCCCCGGATATAACTCCTCATCACCAGAGCTCACGCGGATTCCTTAGCGCCGAGCGGCTTCGTGCGCTAAGATACGCAAGGCGCATCAAATGAGCAATCTCATCCAGCGACTTGCTATAAACCAAAATGTCGTGAAGACCCTTACAAATCTCCTCAAGCGAGCGAAATACGTTTCATGCAATTGGGCGGGAAGGTGGGGTGCATTGGTTAACCGAAGGGCAACCAAGAACTTCAGTGTATAATGACACTGGCGGTTTTCTCAATATCTTGCTCCCTCATCTGAATCTGATGGTACCCTGATCTCAAATCAATCTTCGTAAAGAAGACAGCTCCGTGCAACTCATCTATCAGCTCATCAATGCGTGGAATAGGGTACCTGTTTTTGATTGTTCTTTTGTTGAGCTGCCTGTAATCAATACACATCCGAAGTGATCCGTCCTTCTTCTTCACCAATACAACCGATGAAGCAAAAGGAGACTTGCTAGGTCTGATGTGGCCCATAGCTAACAACTCATTAATGGTCTTCTCTATCTCATCCTTGAGTCGTTTCGGATGTCTGTAGGGGATGATCATAACGGGCTTTGCGCCCTCCTCCAACTCAATGATATGCTCTGTCCCTCTGTCTGGAGGTCTGCCAGGTGGAATGTCACTAAACACTTTGGAGTGTTTAGTCCTCAGTATCTGAATGTCAAGGTGGTACTCACCCTTCTGCTGCTTCTGCTGGGCTGGCATCAACATGCACTCTGCCGCCCAGTCAACCATATCATGACGAATGAGCCTCTCCATCCGTCTGAATGAAACCATCCTAAGATTACTGTCTCTAATGGCCTTGATGACATGTGGTCTCCCGTCAACCTTGAATTTCATCTCCATATCACGTCGGTTGAGTGTGAACTCACCCAAATCATGCAACCATGCCATCCCTAATACCACATCTGTATCCCCCATATTAACAACATAGAATTCAGTCTTGAATTCATAGTTGTTCAATCTCATCGGAAGATCAATAATCTTCCGGTCACATCTGAGAGTATATCCGTCAGCCACCTTGACTCGAATACCCTCGAAAGCCTCTGTCTGGATGCCACGCCTCTCCACTAAACGTGCATCAATAAAATTGTGTGTAGCACCAGTATCCAACAATGTAATCACCTTCTGACCTGCTAAGAGCCCACGAAGTCGAAATGAACCATCTCTCTGAAGGCTAGTCAGATGGGCTTCCTGTAGCTTCCTTCCACCTTCATGTTCACCCTCATTTTCGGACCTCTCATCATCTGAATGCTCAGAATCGGCTTGCTGGTCTGACAGATCTGATTGCTCTTCGCCCTCGTAAAACCACTCCATTTGATTATTTTTGACCTTCAGACGAAGTGGGCATATATGTTTTTCATCATAGGGTGCCTTGCACCAAAAACATAACTTTTTCTTACGCAATTCATTCAACGTTTCCCTGTCAAATGGTGGTGCATTCTGTCTCTTAGGATCCGGTTGATCCTTTCTTCTGTCAAAAGGCCTATTCCTGTCATTGTTTCTATCAAAAGGCCTATTGGGTCTCGTGTATGGTGTTGACCCTGAATTGAACTTGCTGCGAGGTGCTGCAAGTTCCATGCTTCTCGCCTTCCGCATGGCCTCCTGAAGTGTGGGTGGGTCAAAAGCCTTAACCCAACCTCTCATGGGTTCTGTCAAACCCTCAACGAAGAGTATGATGAGTCTCCGTTCTGAAATCCTTGTGACCATGACTGCCACTCTTTGAAACTCACCAATGTATGAATCCAAACTGCCTGTCTGTCTGAGCTGAGCCAACTCTCTGAAATACAGTTCTGGATCCTTCTTATCAAATCTCTCTATCAGTCTGCTGGTGAACTCCTGATAGGTATTGACCGCATGATGGCCTAGTGTATACATGCCGTGGTGCCACCAATCATGTGCTACTCCGTCAAGATGTAAAGTAGCAAATTTAATTGCCTCATCCTCCTGCATAGGCCTAAGTGATAAGTAATTGTCCAATTTCTGGACCCAAGACCTCGCTGATGTCTTTTCAGACCCATCAAAATATGGCAATGTAATCTGCTTTCACATACTATAATCCCTATTCTTTTGTGTTTGCATTTCTTGATGTTTGTGAAGTGCGGTCCGTCACCTCCTCCCTGCAGGTTTATAAGCATCTATAAGCTCATGGAATGTAAAGTGCACAGCGGATCACCGGTGCTAGTGACGTCTTACTCACCATGAAATCTGCGTCCAAGTGCGCCGCGGACATGCCATTGTGTGGCTGAAACTCCTGATGCTGCCCCTGATGCTCTGCCCTTGGAGTCTGTGGTGGAGTCTCCCTAGGTAAGAAAGTAGGCTGACCTGGCCTACGCTCCTGATAGATCGGAGACGGCTGTCGAGGTGCCGATGCTAATGGCTGATCCACTGGTGCAGTCCCGCTCGTCTGACCAATCTGTATGTAATGAGGCTCTGTGGGTGTGTACTGTCTAATGGTACCCATCAACTGAGACATCATGTCCATCATATTATCATGCCTCCGTCTAAACTCCTCCTCGGTAATATCACCCTCTGCATGCGCCTTCCCTGGATCCCTGCGAGTCTCTGAGGAAGTCTCACGTTCTGCCATTAGGGTTGCAACACTGTTTTCACTACCGTCAGAACTGGATCTGTGAATACCAAGTACTCCTGATATCGTCTGACCTTCAGGGATAGGTGGACCTGTCCAATCCTCGTCTTTGCCTGTCCCTACACCTTTAATGTAGTGAATGGTATCTCTGTTCATGAAAAGCTAAAGCTGCGTATTACGAAGAAGCGCCGAAGAAACGCGGGGATGGCGGGAGATGCGGTATGCATTACTGCTTCTTCGGGAACCCTGATGGTTCTCAATACGAAACCCTACTGATATTTTGTTGTTTTTGCAATTTTTTGGTTTTTTTGTGTTTTATGAGGTTTTCAGGCAATAAGCTAAAAACTGCGATTTTGCTAATAAATGCTTAGAAAATTCAAAATAAATTCTTGAACTCAAAATAAGTCTAGATCTTGATCAATAAAGGTAGGCGCTTCACTATATTTCATTTCCAGATGGTTTACAAGTGCCAGATACAATGTATGAAGGAAATACAAATTTATTAAATAAAGAAAAACCTGATTTCTTTAATGGCGGCTGCAGCAGATAGAAGAAAGTACGGCCAGAAATAATAAAGAATCTCCGACTCACAAATCAATGCAAAATCCTGGAGTTGCCCAATAAGTCCCGGATACTTGATGGCGAGTGAAGATGAAATTCGATTTCCTCACGATGATAGAGTATGCGGCACAATTACGGGAGAAGATGCGGCATTTCTTCAATAAATAACCAGAAATCGACACAGCAGGAAAGTGCAAATCTACGATAAATGCATTTAAGCGTGGATATTTATTCTCCTTGGAATCTTGAATGAATGATCTCTGATTAATCCAAACTGTGATCACTGAATGAAATCACCAAGTGCAAGCTTAAACTGGTATTTCACAGTCTCAGTCTGCCTGATTCCTGAAGAGTTTTCGTTCTCCAGAAACGTCTGTCTGCCAGAAACCCTAGGGTTTGCAAACTCCAATGCTCAGAGCAATAAAGACAAAATTGAATAATAATATCAGAATAGTTCGATTTTGCCTTGAGAAGGTATATATTGCTCTTGAAGAAATTCACCCCAATCTCCTTTTTAATAAATCATTTAAATAAATGATTTAATTTGCACTTTTAAACTTAGGAGAAAACATTAATTATTGGCGTCCCTCTTTTAATGAATATAAAATACTCATTAAGTCAACATTTAATAATTTATTATAAAGTATAATAAATACTTCATAATTAAGCCAAATAATTAAATATTTAAATATTTCAATAAAGTGACTTTATTATAAAGTCAAAATATTAAATATTTAATAATTCATTAAATACTCCTTATTTCTCCGTCTGAACATCAAACTGCTGAACTGGGTCGATTCTGAGCTGAATGGTTGAACCGGGTCCCCTGCCCGAAATAGCATCTTCCGCCTGACCTAACTTTCTAAGAATAGAAGTTCACGAAAATCTCCTTGGAAGATTCTGCGAAGGCCCAAGCGACTGGCTGCAAAGCTGGGCTACAGGCTTGACAAGCTGCCCCGGATGATCCTCTGCACTTCATTAATGCGACCCTCACGAGGAGATTGAAATGATAGAGCTAACCTCGATCACCAGCACAATGTGACTAGGGTTGAGGGACATAGCCGATTCGTTTGTAATCTCATTGTATGTATTACAGAATAACATCTATTACATCTGTTGCTCAGAATATGTCTATATTGCATTTTTATAAGCTTTAATATGATGCGCACCTTCTCTTTTGTCTACAAACATTCTCTAAAAAACTAAGTAAAACACAAATAGACTTAAGAAATTGTGGGGTTTTGAGTTGAGAGCCAGCAGAATCATCATAATGAGATGAGTTATTGCAGCCTCGGATGATATTATAGCCATCTGTCAGTCCTCAGCTTTGAATGCTAACCTAAATTTCCTCCAGGCTTTTCTACTTTGCTGGTGATAGGATTTCTACTTTTCATGCTAACATGTTCCTTTTTACAGGCTATATCTCTTTTCAGTTTGCTGGGTAGGAAGAAATGGAGGAATTGTCTATAGTTTTGAATCTCCCAGTATAAATCATAGTACGATCTTTCTGAGATTTTATTACACTATTAGTGGATGTGGGAGTGCATGCATTGAGTGGGGTTAGTTAGAGAAATGACGGGGCACATTTGGAATCCAAGACAAATTATTAACTTTTAGTTTGCCATCAAACCTGCAGGCTGGGCAGGAACAAGAATACATCAGAGTTATGGTCTGTAGCTACAGGTCAATTGCCATACATGACAATTTTTTAACCTTATCCCCTTATTTGCTGATGCATCAGCTTGAGTGTCTAAATTTCTTCAAGTATAAGACTTTAGTCCAATCTAGATACATTTTATTTTTTTGTCTAGGATAGAATTAATAACACTATATTCGACGTGGACTATTTGTAGTTTACCTTGTTAAGGATGGCGAGGGTTATTGAGCATCATTACTTTTTGATGATCCCAGTCTATAAGTAAATTTGAAAATCACTGTTTCCTGGGTTTCTAACGAATCCACCTGTCACTGCTTTTCCCAGTTTTCCTTTGACCGCTCTTCAATGAGTCAGCCTGTCTCATTTTATTATGATTTTATTCTTTTGTGTTTGATGAATACATTCAACCTACATTATTAAACAGTTCTGCTTTGTTGGTTATATAACTTATATTTCTTCTAGGAAGGAAAATAAGCTGCCTCTTCTCTCGTCTTTCATAGGAATACATATTTGCTTGCTGTTTTATATGTAACTTAAAGGAAGCCTGAATGAAGCAAGGTTAGATTTCTCATGAGAGCTTCGTGAGAGAGCTTAATTGCAGCTACAAATGGAATCATTTGCAGGTATTGCACTACTGCCACAAGATGGTTTGAACTTTGACGGTGGTGGAGCATTTGGCATGTGAAGGTGTGGGCCGTTATGTTCTGGCGGCCTCTGTTTTAGTCTTTGATGAACCACAAAACTATCAGAAATATTCTCTCCTTTTACTTCATTGGCTGACATTGATGGTCTGTTGAGAGCAGGAGAGGCTGGAAGCCGAAAAGTTCTTTGCATCAAAGGAAGCTGAGGAGGATGCTAAGAGAGAACCAGTAAAAACATTTACTCCTGGTGAGGTTCCCATGGTGACAGAGGCACCAAGTGAACAGCAGGCACCAAAAGCCGTTCCTCCTACACCAGAGCAAATCTTAGCTATCAAGGTGCGTTTCCAGCCACACTATACATTTTAGTAAGTTGTTGCATTTTGTGTGTATTTCATCTATATTTTTGACCTCCTAAACGGTATTGAGCATTAAATATTTTTTCGAATATCAGATGCATCTATAAAAATTGTCAGTGGGCCATGTTCTGGTTGATGGCATTTTGCTGATTTCAGTGTTGATTTATTATAGTTGTATTTTTGTTTAATGACAAACTTAGTGGAATTTTGGGAGTCCCATGAAAATATTTCTAATGATAAGTCACTTTTTGGCACTTTAGATATATTTTATGCATCTCATTGTTATTGAGGGTTCTGTTGACGTTTTAAGTGAATCTCTTATTTTCCTTGGATACAGTTTGTACTATTTAACTTTTGGATGCATGTTTGGTCTTAAGCTTGTAGTGGCTATTACATTACTTTAATAGCTATAGAATTTAATTTTTAAAAGCATAGTTCAAAACATGCTATAGAGCTCTTATGGTCTTTGAACATAGTATTTATGTTAATATTGATGCAAATCAACTGTAGTATGGGAATGGTTGTCAGACTATAGGATAACTCAAACATGCCATAGAGCTCTTGCTTATGGTGTTTATTGTTTTTGGAATAACAATAGCACATCCACTCAAGAAGAGTCAATGATAGTTGGTCATTATATAAGATGTTTATCATTTCAAGCTATTGATGGGGTTTGATTGCAGGCTGCAATTGCGAACTCTCAAACGCTTGAAGAAGTTGCTAGGCTTGAAAAGGTACTTAATTGACATCCATCTTTTAGATGAAAAAGTAATTGGTTATTTTCTCATTGAATAGTGTTTTTGGGAGGTTGCTCTTTGTGTGTAGGATTTTTTCCAAAAGATCTGTTAGTAGTTTTCTGCCATCATCTAGTGATGAGTATTGCATAACATCTCATTCTTCATCTTTTGATATATATATAACCATTTTTGATGTGCTGTGTTTTTATTCTTACATATTTTTTCTACATACAGGCCTTGAAGTCTGGCCAGTTACCTGCAGATTTGAAAATCTCTGATGATGACATGAAAATAGAGCCCAGTAAGACTGAACCTGTTGAAAACACTATGGAGGATCAAACCAAAATTCCTGAGATTCAAAATCAAAGTGCTGAGAAGGCAGTTGAGGTCACTGAGAAAACTGATACTGATCATCCAATGGAGACTCCTGAGAATCCTACTGAAAGTGTGGGAAACCCAACGGAGAGCACTGACAACCCAGTAGAGAAAAATGAGGATACTGTAATGGAAGAGGTATTATTGACTATTCATTCCTTGCTTTTTCTGGGCATTAATTTTCATTTCCTTTTGTTAGAAAACAAGTTAAAAGTCTTTGTATTACTGGATGATAATTGCCAAAGAGTTACATTTTTTAGAAACTCCACTTCGGAGAAAATTTCCCTAGATGGGCTGCACTGCATAAAGAATGCAGTCATTTCCTTTAACTAAGCTACCATGTCTAAGGAGAGTTTCTTCTAGGCTTATGGCAGAGACTTATAACATGCCTCATCTATTTTTAATTGTCAAGGCACAGCAGTCCACAAGAATAAAATGCTGGTGAGTGGTCTGAAATTCCCCAACCCAATGTGTCCACAGCATCACTTACAACCAGCGGTGGTGAATTTGATCTGTTTGGTATGAGTTGTTTTACATTGTAATTCTATCCATTTTTATGGTTTGTGCTTCATGAACTTGTTCTCTCGTTGTTATTATATTCTAGTGGCTAGCTGACCTAGAAGGAAAACTACTTAACCATGATCTCCCTAGATTAAGTGTTTATTCTTAGTAAAAGTTTTCATAGGAGGAATGTTATATGCCCCAAGGTTAGTAAGGAACACCAATATTTAAGGTTTGGTTTTACTTATAAATTAGAAATGCCAAATGGCCTGAATGGATGCAGTAAGTTTGTTATGACATAATTCCTTTTTCTGCCTATACAGAATTGCATGGGGATGCATTTACTGTCCCATTTGTTTGCCATTTAGAGTGTCTGGACTGTAGAACTAAAGACTATTCCCCTTAAAACATTTTGCTTGTGTAGCTTGTATGTTCATTTTCAAATGTATGGCCTTTCTTAAACTGTAGTTTGTAAGAAATAACGACAACAAAGGGTTGAAGAATTAAGTGGCAGTAATGCTATCTGATAATGAGTTTGGTGGGAATAGTTGGAAAAGCCTAAAGATGTTTGGAAGAGACATCCTAATGATTGGGGTTAAGCTCAATTTTGATGGATCTGTGAAATGAAATCCAATGTTAGTTGTAGTGGGAGGGATCTATAGAGATGATGGTGGACAACATCTGTAAATATTCTCTGTCCAGTTGGCATTTATTACATATAAGGCAAAAACAATGGCTCTTATATAGAAGGAATATGGCCGACCAAGGAAAACTTAAGGTGGAAACTTGAGGTGGAAGGGGACTTGACACTACTAATTCAAGCAATCATAAAGGGGCTTTGACAATTAAACAGTACCATTCAGAAAATTAAAATGGAAATTGATAATTTTGAGATCTCATACCGGCATATATAAAGAGTAAGGAATATGGTGGCAGATCTAGAGGCCATTTGGCTGGTAGAAAAGCTGGGTAAGGTGGTTTATATTCATCCTTTCCCCCCCATGGGAATAAAACTATTATCAGAAGATTGTGTTAAAGCAGGTGAGCTTGTTCGTCATTGTTCATTCATTTTGAGTTGCGCATTGGGTATTATAAGGCTATAATAGTCAATGCACAACAATGTTCATTCATTTTGATTTGTGCTTTTGTGTGACAAAGAAACTATTAAAATGGGAAGGTCTAATCTGTTGCAGGAACATAACATTATTTGTTTAAATCTTTTGTTTTTTGCTTGCACTTTTTTTGTGACAAAAAATCCGAAAAGGGGAAGATCTGATTTGTTGAGGATCCAAACTTAAAGAAGTTTTAATTTTGTTTTAGTGAAGAATTGTAGAATATAAATCTTAGTGTTGGAAACTGGATCAGAAAAAACACCTGATAAAATCTTAAAGCTTAGGAAATACAAACCCATCTTGGAACATTGCATAGAATATAGAATTAAAGACATGAGATTTCCAAATTCCATGAAATGAAGTTTGGAAGAGCTTCTGGTAATAACTCTATAAAGATTTTTGAATGAACAGTTTGGTTCACACTCATGATCCATCATCAAGAATAGGAAAATATAAAAGTTTTGCAGATTTAGTTTCTTAAATAGAAAGGGAAGAGAAGGTTACGAAAATGGAATGTGAAACAAGACAAGTTAAGAATTAACAAAATAACAATGCTAGGAAAAAGTGATATCATAAGACAATAACTATTAATAATAATATTGCAAGTCTAAACAAATTATTAGTATTAGTATTAATGATATATTAGGATTAGTCGAAGGTATTGAAATGAGGAGCACACACACAAAGACGATTGATTAAAGTTTTAAACCATAATTGCATAGCAAGATATCACACAAAAAAGTATATATGATAGTTTCTGAATTGATTTTACGTTGTTGTGCATTGGCTATTATAGCCTTAGAATTCCATACCAAACTAACTTATAGGAATAACTTCCCAAAAACCAACTTTTGTTCTATTTATATAAACTATAAAGTAACCTTATTTATTATTTATTTAATCTAAACTATATAATAAACTATGATGTAATACTAACTCCAACATTCCCCCTCTCATACGTCAATCCAAACAAAGGGTGAAACACTGCAAGGATTGAACGCAACAGCCCTTTTGAAGACTTTGATGAAGCATCTCCACCGATTCTCCTCACTCACCTGAGAAACACCAAATTGAAAAAATCAGCAGATCTCTTGATTGTCAAACCTGCAAAATACTTGTGAATCGAGACATACTCCATTATCCACAAGTACATTTCTCCTGTGAATGAGACAAACTCCATTATCCACAATAAAAAGCACCAACCAACTGTGAATTGAGACTCACTCAATTATCCACAATAACAAAACCACCAACCAACTGTGAATTGAAACTAACTCAATTATCCATAATAACACACCTCCATTTGTGGATCAAGACTAACTCAATTATCCATAAGTACACACCTGCAAAACTATGGATTGAGACAAACTCAATTATCCATAGGTAGCACTCACCGAATTTGTAGATCGAGACATACTCAATTATCTGCAAATCAAAACAAAACTGTCATGCGCCCCCTTGCTCCATGAAGGGACTCAAGAAGAAATTGGTGTTGCTTCTCATGCAGCGTATCATCTCTGAGTGAGAAGCTAACTCAAAATGATAAATGTCCTCCATCCTCCAATAAAAATGTATTTACATTGTAGTGTTTTGCACATTCAATCCATCATTAGGCTCTCTGATAGCACAAGCATCTGAGTTTGAAATCTCTATCAAGTGTAACATGGATGGCTTTTAATTTAAAAAAAAACTGCAGATAGTATTGGCAGCCAATTCTTCATTTTCCCTTTAATGACATTGCTCACCATTCTCACTCACATGCCGGACTTCTGCTTAAACTGCTCACGAACTACTAAGAATATCTTCAAAGCTTTTTTGGGTTATGTTCCCCTCTTCACCAACTTTCCAGAATAGTTTTTTAAATTCCATTAAGAAATGACAAAGTTATTGCAGTTTTACTGTGACTGTAATCTGCAACTTCTAAAATGCCTCAACAAATCTCCATTCTTCACAGCCACAAGAAAGATAATTGTTCTAATACCATATTGAAATGGCGAGCCTACACACAAAGATGCTTGATTAAACCATAATTGCACAGCAAGATATCACACAGAAAAACATATATGATAATTTCTGAATTGATTTAACATTGTTGTGCATTGGCTGTTATAGCCTTATAATCCCATACCAAACTAACTTACGGGAATAACTTCCTAACAACCAACTTTTGTTTTATTTATATAAACTATAAACTAACCTTATTTATTATTTATTTAATCTAAACTATATATTAAACTATGATGTATTACAAAGTCCAACAAAATGGATTAAGCTCAATTGATGAAAGCATTAGGTTCTCATTGTGGAAATTCAAGTTCAAATTCTTGAAGGGAGATCTAAAGTGGATTTCTAAGTGGTGACTCGTGGACTTCTATTGTGGACTTCTAACATATACATCTAAGTTGTGATGTAATATTAATATCTAAGTGACTCTTAGACTTATCATGTTGGGCCATTGATGGTTGGCTTGAGTGGTATGGTTTTTGGCTCTTAGTGTGTGGATGGCCACCCAAATTAATAGAGATAACATAAGAATATTAGGAATAAACTATTGATATTAAAAAGGAGGAATAACTAATATCAACAAAATTAGAGAGGAGAGAATATACAAGAAAGGGAATAAGCCAAAGCAAAAGACGTGGGGATTAAAAAGTTGATAGAGATAGTAATAAGGATATTAGAAATAAATTATTGATATTAAAAAAGAGGAATGATAATAAATATATATTAATAAAGACTTCAAAATGAAGTATTTTAAAGAAGAGAAACCTAGGAAACAAATGGAAAAAGGTAACTAATATCAACAAATTAAATCTAAGAAAAATGGTCATGAATCAAAAGAAAAATAGGGCTCGTAAAAATAAATCAATCCCTAAAATAAGTCCGCTTAAATAGTGGCTCGATCATATATCACCGAATCGCTAATAAAAACCGCCATTTCGGTCAGAAACAATAAACAAAATTTCTTTAAACCATCATCTTTCTCGGCTTTCTGGAACATATCGAGTCATCAAGAATTATCATAAAGTCAAAGATAAAGTTAAAGTCTAGAAAGAATTAGTGGTCGAAATATCAGGTAATCGTTAAATGGATCCGGGTCATCGTCGAGATCGAAGTGGAGGGATTGAGTCTAAGGGAATGTAACAAAGGCTGCCAAGAGAAACTTAAGCTTCAATCATCATCACAATTGAGGTTGATTAGGTGTTTTCCAATTACTATTGTCTCTTGAAGTTTTGTTTTAAATTAATTTTCTTCATTCAAAAAGACTTGAGTAGACTCCAATTTGAATGTGGTGTTTGGTGGTGGAGGAGTGTTTTGCAAGCGTGTATTTCTTAACTAGCTCATGCTTAATATTGGTACTATGCTCCTTAATGCTAGCACTGAGGGAGCAACTAGGTTCACCAATGTAGGGAGTACCACATGAGCAAAATCAATCTTATAGACATCAGAATTAAGGAGGTCTCTAGGATCTTTGCTAGTAGTAGTAAGGCTTCTCATTGTAGTGTAGGGTATGAAGGCACATTTAAGGCCTATAATGGTAAGAATTTTGAAAGTTTGTTTGATATGCCTTTGATGTAGGGAGGGTGGCAAATGGGAGTAGTGAAGAGTCATCTTCCTTAGGAAGAAAACTCCTAGAAGATTTGGCTTGCCTAAGTTGCCTCACACTTTATTTGCTCTTGTACCCATTCAATTTAAAGACTATGGTTAGGTGGGAAGTTTCTTGATTGATGTGCTTAACATCACAAATTTGAAGGGCCTTAGTGGCTAAAGTCTTCACAAATTTGGCTTTTTGGATAGGGTGGTAATGAGATGACACGTAAAATGAAAGGTTTGTATGGGTAGTTTTTGCAAAGACTTGATGAGCCAAGGAACTATTAGGTTTGTTGATAAGAAGGATGTCCACGAAGGGGAGGCAGTTATTATTTTCAAGTTCTTTGGTGAACTTGATGCACTTGACAATGTTATTTAAGTGAGAATGGAACTTCCAAATTTTTAGAGCCATGTTGCTAGCAAATGTTGGTATTGCCAACATAGCATTTTCCACCAATTAGGTTCAAGGGGGAATGAATTGAGGGATTTCTCTTTGAAATGTTCCATGAAAAGGTTGGTCATAATTGGAGATAAAGGAGACCCCATGGCTATCTCATTAGATTGCTCATAGACCACACCTTGGAAGGAAAATATGCAGACCTAAGGCACAACTCCTCTACAAGGGAAGCCGTCTCATTGTTAGTCTCGTGTCTAAAAATTTCAATGGAGACATTAATGGGACTTCAGTAAAAAGGGACACAACATTGAAATTCACTAGGGTGTTGTTGTCGTTCACCTTTTAATCTTGTATGAACTCACTAAAACAAGAAGATTTCTTGATGAAGAAATTTGATTTTCCCATGAAGGGAGAAATTATCTTTGCAAGACAGGCAACAATCTTTTAGGTAGGCGAGTTTGTAGTGTCAACAATGGGCCTAAGAGGGATGCCAACTTTATGAATTTTAAGAGCCTCATAAATGCAAGAGTTTATCTTATTTGGAATAATTTGTTTCTTATTGTAGTCATTTAAAGAAGATTGATCAATTGCCTTTACCACTTTCTTCAAGATCTTGGAATTGGGATTGTAAGCCAAGTTTTTGTAACTCCCACTATTAGAGAGGTGCTCAATCATCTTGGAGACATAGTCTTGTTTATTCAAAACTATCATGGCATTCCCTTTATCTGCCTTAGTATTGACAATGTCTTTATTTCTCAACAATCTTTTGAAGGAAGCTAATTTTGGGGACGTTACATTTGTGGGGTTTGGCATGCCTCAAAGAAGCTGCACAATCTTGTCTTAACTCCTAAATTATTAGTTAAGGATCTTGTCAAAATTTCAAATCTAAATCATGAAATCCACCTAAGGAATAGAAGTTGAGGTGATGGCAAAACCAAGACCCCTGTTTAGAATGCTAAAAGTTGGAGTATCAATGAGAACGTAGGAGAGATTATATAAGCTTTGTTTTTCCCAATTAGCAAGATTGCAAGAAGAGGACAAATTAGAAATGGGAGCCAAGTGTGTCTTGAAGTTAACAATGGACACATCATTGTGGGAAAATAAGCTTAAGGCAGCAGTAAGGAATATGAACAAGAGTTAAGTGTCCAATTAATATGCATGGGAGTAAAACTAACTTGGTCGAGAGCTACTGGATGAAGGTGCCTGTGATATAATTGAGGAAAGAAAAACCATCAGAAGGCAGCAAAAGTGAAGGAGAATATTGAGAATTGGCATGGAGGTGGGCAGTTTGGGTGCTGTTCATTAAGTCAATGGCATTGGAATAAGCAAGAGATTGATGGGTGATGTCCTTTGACAACAAAGAACAATGTGGAAGAAGCAATAAGTGATGAACTGATGAACAACACCTTTACTGGACAATGCAGATACATCAAGATTATGCATAGTAATGTTATAGAAATTAAGGCTTCAAGAAATGACTACATTGAGGGACTTACCAAGAGTTGCAGGAGAGAAGTTGTCAGTCCTAGCCAACTGCATAGGCCCAACAATTAATGGAGTTATTAGGGATGATTGTAGGAAATTATTATATTCCATGATGAGGGGACAAGCAAAAGAACATTACAACAAGGCAAAATTGGGCAAGGATTTAGGAGGTGTGCTTGAGATAGATGATGTAGCTCCAATCATAGCGTTAATGGGAGAAAATCATGCACAAGCAGGCACACACACTTAAGCTGAACATACCTGCAAATTAGCTTGTGATAAATGTTGACAAGGTGGGAGGGTCCACTGCAGGGGTTTGAGGTTTCACAGAGAGGAAATCCCTAGCATGATTAAGTGCAGGATGGCCAAGCTTGGCAGCATTGAGGTTGCTTTCTCTACAAAATAATGAAGACTACTTGCATACCAACTGGTGAGGTTGAGAGGCCTAGGGTTGGTTGTATATAAGAGCAACAAAATTTATCTTTTGTCTCATCTCCTAATTTCATTTGAGACCATCTGTACTTGCTTGTGAGGACGTGTCTAGTCTAATCCAAAGGTACAAGCACACTGATGCAAGCAGCTCAAGGTGTAGATAAAAAAGATGGGACAAAAATGGGTTGATAATTGTTTTGATGGATTTAATGCTAGACCTTAGGAGAGAGAGTTCAGCATGATGAAAGATGTGTTCAGTGTGATGGCTCCATTGATTACTGGTTTCAATTTTT
>VDFB02071837.1:0-10375 GCA_007258455.2 Sequoia sempervirens
ATATCCCTTCACTATTTAGAAATTGCTTTACTCTTTACTCAAAAAAACACCATTAAGCGGGATGTGTCCAATGTGGTTCCCACACACAAGCACCAGAAGCTTACAGACAAGCAAATAAAATAAACACCCTGAAATTTACACTCTCCGATTTCTCCCATTAAGAACACTCAGACGGAAAGAAAGAATAATGCACACAGTCGAGTTCAATACTTAAGATTACAAAACTCCAATGAGAGTTCCCATAAGCTCCTTAACATGAACACATAATTCATGACTTCTTTTCAAGAAAGGAATAGAAGAAAGCTACGTGCCTGTAAGAAGATGCCCTGGACAAGTAGCAAAACTCTACAAGAGCCGATACTAAAAGTTCTTTCTGTTAGTACTGCTTCACCTCAAGTCGTCCTTGCTCTTTTATAGATCCTGCGTACTCCTTCTGGTCCGACTATTTTCAGGAGATAGATTTCTTTCCCCGAAATCCCATCCTCTCTTCTCTTTTCTGTGTTCGTATCCTCCTTTTTTTCTCCACCAAAGAATAACACACCATACCCGTCAAGTGGTTGTCCTAGGTAGTTATCAAAACTACTCCCCCCGATTCTTTTCTTTTCCACGCCTTCCATAAACGTGATATTCGAGATTTCAAGATGAGTTTACAATGTAAATCCCAGGCGTATGTTACCGCCACTTCCCCCGAAGAGCGCACAAAAGGTGGTAATAAATTATAGCAAGATTCGAAGATTAAGAATTACCAGTCGCGCGATTTCACATACTTCCCACGTCACTCCCCAAATCTTCATTTTTGGAAGATCTCTTTGAAATTAAAGCCACGTCAATCCTTGTGGCAAGTTATTTTAAATCAAACATCATTGAGGATATACGTTTCACAATTTTAGACGGCCAAGACTCTTCAGGGAAATACAGGATAAGAAAATATATAATGGTTAATTTAATTATTAAAATATCTAACTCAATGATGGACGAGTTTCAATATCTCACCCCTATACAAATTAATAACAGATTTATTTATTTAATAAATCCCTTCAATATTCATTATAAACATTATTAAGTTCACTTGGAACAAAATAAATAATATTATATATATAAGCTTACCAGGGGAAGTTACTCTCAACGATATGGTTACCAAAAACAACGAAACCCAGTACCAAGGTTAAGTAAAAGTCAATGACCAAAAGAGAGAAAAGAACCAGTTTTCTAAACCCTAATATCATTGATGGCAAAACCACTCTAAGGTTCACTCGATGACCTATGACGACAGGGTACCAAAAACTCACTTCAAGGGTTTTCAAGATCCCGAGACCAACCTTAACGCAGATGGCGATTCCAGGGTTCTTACAACATTACCTCTCTACTCAGATGATACTTTCCTGCTCCTGAGCATTGCGGAACGGCTATCCTGTATCCAACTCCAACAAATGAAGAAGGATTAGACTGTCATCTAAATAATGATCAAAACATATTTCAATCTATTCAATTATTGTAAGATTTAAACTTTCTTTCTAGGTTCACCACAGTATGAACATTCAGAATAAACATGGTACATATTTCCATTGCGTTTTCATAGCACAATCATAAGATTTCCACCATTTCATGCATAAATAACACAACATTTGCATCATTCATCATTCTTAAAGCAAGAAAAATAAAAGTGTTTATAAGTCACTAGGGTGGGATGTAACAATGTGAAACTGCTATCTCCATTATCGTTAGGTTGTGGGGATTATGGGAAGTATTAACACTATATTTTGCTAATCTTCCCCAATAGTTAAAGACATCATGTCCATCATAGTATCAAACTACTTCTCCATTCTAGCACCAAGACTTATAAACCTGATCTACCTTTACCCCTTTCGAAAGTATGTTTGATGTAGTACATTCCCCTTCACCTAGTGGGTCTGATGCATCATTGCCTGTGAAGGCTCCCAATGAGCATTAAGAACTCTTGAGATGGTTTGACTATACGGGATAGATTAGAAGTTGCCAGCCAGGCCCTTTTCTTATCTCCTTTGGAATAAACCCTATGTTCCTCTCTCCATATAGAATGAAAAGTGCTGATTGCATGTGACTACATAGGTTGGCAAGAAAGAGTGGCTTTGATACCACTATAACATACAACCCTGATTTTTTTTTTTTTTAAAACCTCGTTTTGTTGATTAGAGTCACTTGCTGATATGTTTGGTTGATTGTTTTGCTGTGTTTTTACTAAGTTACCCGATTCGGTTTGGAGTTTGGGTTAGTTCGAGAACGGTTCCTCTGATTCGGTAAAATTTTTTTTGGGGTTGGGTTCGTTTTGGGTTTGGTAATACAAAAACATATAAAAATCAGAAATATATACATATTTGCAGCAGTAATTAAGTTCAGAATACACCACCATATTAATAGTCAAATAACATAGCAAAAATACACCACCACTTTATACTCAAATGTCATGATATAGATTCATTTGGCATATTTTATCGCTTCCTCTTCAAACATAGGATTTGAGGAGAAGTATGTATCCAAATTTTGGGTCTAAGAATGTGTTGTGCATTTGTTTGAGCTGTCAAAAGTAGGTATGCACAACTTGCCTAACCTTCATTGTAAGTCCTAGCTGTGGGTTCCTCTCTCTTTCTTGGGTCTGTTTCTTAGCTTCAATTGGAAAAAATTGGTAAGAGACATTGTTTCATGAGATTACTACAAAGAGATCTATACTCATTTAGGTAGTCCAAATAGCTCGGTCCTACATTCTTCTGTCCCTCTGACCATCTAGGTCTTCTGCTCTATCCAAAATTTAGGCATCAAGGGTCTAGTTACTGATCCTATTATTGTTCTGGTATTATTATTATTGTTGTTGTTTACAAAGTTAATTGCATCACTATTCATATTTTCAACATTTGTGTCAATAACTTGGTCAACTGCTATTGTCCTTGTATAAGTGCATTTAGTTGCTGCTCTATATTAATGTCCTCATGTGAATTTCTTTTATCTTTGTTTGCCATAATTTCTTCTACTTCCAAATCTGCAAATGGAAATCCTTCTATATTTTCCAAACATTGAAATTGTGGCCTTTTGAGTTCTATTTGATAGCACTTGTTTATTCTATCACTTGGATGCATATGGAGTGTATTTCTGCATCAATCTGTTAGAGACCCAACAGGCTGGTAGGAAAACTAGCTTAGATACCAATAAAATATCCCTAACTGGTTTTTTTGTATTTTTGACAAATGTTTGACAAAATGCTTATGAACTAAATAAATGCAAGAAATTGATTTACTTTGGTCTAACCACAATTCACGCAGCTATAAAAAAAAATATTAATGGTATTCAATTGAAATTTATCTCAAAACAGCTACACACGAAGACAACACGTATCTATTTCATGTGTTACAGGCAGTATTAGGGTTAGAGGAATGAAATAGTCTTTAAAAGTCAACAAATAGTCAAAAAAATAATAAAAAAATGCAAAAAGGCATTGGAAAAGTCTGCCTGGGTGCAAATTCTGCCCGGGTTCGAACCGGATTCGAAAAAACCGAACCCTGGCCGGACCCACAGTCAAGGTTCCGAACCCATAGCGAATTTGGTCGAACCGGACCCGAATTTCAAACCCGTATCGAACCCAGGCTTCCCAGGGGCGAACCCGGTAACTTAGGTTTTTTATCATAGATTCATTGCAAACAAATAGAAATATGCAAGAAGGAAATACTGAAAGGAAATGTGCTTCTCATAACAAATTACATCATCAAATAGAGTCTATTGATTTCCGATATAATCAGACTTAGTACAAGTGTTTTTTCAGACCTGGTATATGAAGTTTCAGACCTGGAAATGGTCTTACAACAGCAGCAAATCATCATCTAAACACTCCAAACGCCTCATGGATGAAATGGCAAAGACCCTCTGGTGTCCAATGCCTTTGAGCAGCTACTCAACCTCCAAAAATGGGCTGAAAGAGAAGTCTATACATCAGCAGACCCTCTATCAAGAACACCCGGAATGGTATGGCCCCTAAAGAGGGCGATTTGCCTCTAAAAATCAGACCTTCACCAAATAACCCGAACAATGACTTGAAAGATGGCGCCCAAGAGTGAGGAATCCAACGCACCAATGCCCAGAAAGATGTGCCAAATACAAACAAAGCTACGAGAAGATTTGTCCTTCAGCCACTGGTAAAAACTGAGTTTCCAGAACTTCTGATAATGCAAATCAGACTTCAGAAAAAACCTACAAATCATCTCCACCACCGAAGAAGCCAACACACCAAACCACATTCGCACCAACAAACCCACATCAAAATACCACAAAAATCTTCATCTTATTGCCACCAAAACTCTAAAAATCAGAACTCTATTGAAACATAATGTGATCCTTGGATAGAACTACTCCAATTTGGCTAGGGTGGATCTTTCACCTCTGAAACCAGCTCCAAACGGTGAGGGTTTTCATCCTCAACATGCAGCCAAAGAACTCTGGAAGCATTCCAGCAACATCCTATTAAGTTGCCAAATAGAAGATGAGCATATGAGAGTCAAAATGATACTTTATAAAGTGAGAGGGAAACTAGGGCAACTTTAGGTTTGAAAACTCTTTTCCCTCCAAAATCCCACGCCCCCCTCATGAGCTTTTAAAAATTATTTTAAATTTTCATATGTCTCCCTTGATTTTGGCGTCCATTTTAGGAGGCATAATATTTGGCTTTTAAAACAACGTTGTAAACACTAGGCATCAAGGTGCTTTTTTTCGATGACCACAAACCCCTTCACTTAAGTTATAAAGTTACTTTATTAAATTAACTTAAGTGACAGAGAAAAGCAAATATCAACTAATCCAACCTTAGACTTACCAACACCACATTAGGAAATGAACTTGCTAGAACAAGATAGGCCTAGGCCAGTTACCCAAAATCGACTTACTATAAATAGCACTTCTAAAAATAGTAAGTACTTCCCAAATATCAAACTGACACAAAACCGAAGTACACTGAGATGCCCTGTGACTTACTATAAATAGTAAGTATTGAGAATTGGCCACTACTAAAAATAGAAAGTCATGTTGAAAACCAACACAAAGCCCAATACTGGCTCTGGGTCCCCTACCCACTCCACTTAGCCTACAAGAACTCTAGAATAGGCTAATGGAATATTCTAGCTGCTTAGGTGCAAGAAGGGGACATTACAATTAGTGTGTTTGTTGGTAGGCTTGAGAGAAGGATTAAGCAATAGGAGGGAGCTATTTTTATAGTACTCATCTGGTTATTAAAGACATTTTTTAATCGCTAAAGTTTTTCAGTATATTGGGTTTTTCTATGGGAAATTTAGTATCTTAGTGATGATTTTGCATTTATTTTTTTACCTCTCTCGACTATTTTTTGCTGCGATTGTTGCAGCATGGGATTTTGAATGAAAGTTGCTATTATTGTATATGGAGAAAAATTATGAATATTTCAGCATAGTGTTAAATTAGCATAGGTATCTTAAATACATCTATATAAAAGACACTTGGAAGATATTACTCACTTTTGAGGCATCTATCTAATACATGATTTAAAACTTAAAAGAAAAGTGCTTATGCACATGATGGTATTTCCTCATATGTTTTAAAATTTGCTACTTTTATTTGAAATGGAAAAAAATGAAGTCAAATTTGCATCAATGCCTTGGGTATGGTACTAGATGTATCATATATTTAGATTTCAAAAGATTAAAATTAATCTTTATGAATTATGGTAATGTGAATTTTGTTGAGCATAAATGCTCAACAATCCACTTCATAGCTCTCATCAAGATTGCAGCATGGTTATATTCCAAGATTGCTAAGCAAAGAAATTGACTTTAGGGCAGTGGCAGTGATTGATGAGATGCATGAAGGTTTCTAAAAATGTAAAAATTGCCCTATAAAGAATGTGAAAATAACAATTAAATAGCATATCATTTTGAATGATTGGCATTGTTCCTGGTGACTCCCAGCTTAGCTAAAGACATTGTGTGATCCTACAATAGTTGGGCTCAATTTCTCTTTCAAATTTCACTACATAGGATAGCACAGCATCTAAGTAAATGACATTTTTAGAATATGACTAAATGTGATGGTGGTACTGGAGTAAAGGAAATGTGGCACTCAGCATAATGCTGCCAGCAAGATAAACCTGTGCATGTCTAAGGATGGCATGGTAAATATGGCACAACCATTTTCATGTGGTGCCAGAATCAAGGATGGAGTGCAATACAATGAAAGCAATTCTGAGAGTAACAGTATTAGATGCAGCTAGGCAAATGAGGCACAACTCCTTTATTGATTTTTTCTCATTCAACACAAACACCAGTAAAGAAAATGGAAACAACAGAACATGGTTCTGCCTCTTGTTAACAAATCAAGAATACCAAGTAAGTGGTGTGGGACTCAGGATGGCTAGGAGGTATTTGACAAAGGCAACAAATATTAAAACCATTGACACAATGACTGGGCATATTAAATTTATTGCAAAAGCCAGTGAACAGCAAAACAACCATGGAACCAACAATATATAACAATAGCATTCGTAGGGAAGGTTGGTGTGCTATCTATGAAGGGGACAATCTAAGAAGATAGGCATAGTAGTAAAATAAAAGGATAGGTGGCTAGGCAGTGAGGTGGTTATGGATGCAGCTACACAAAGAGTTGCAGTCTATTCATGTGGCACATAGAGGGTTACACAAGCCAAATGCTTGTCTATGATGGCCAACATTCACACAATAATATACATTATGGAAACAACAATGAAATATAATCACATTAGTGGCAATATGAACATTGACAACAATTAGAAGCAAGGCCAAAGTGAAGGGAAGCAGCTAATTAAAGTGGTGCTTGGCAAGTTGATTAAGCATGGTGTGGATGATGAAAATGTGAACTTAAAAATAGTAACAATGCAATGAAAGTACAATATTCACACTTCAACAATCACTTAATGAAGCTCAAGATCTTGGCTCAAAAATGATTAACAAACAAATTCATCATAGCAAAGATCTTGATTTGCTCCATTGTGGGTTGTTCTTCAAAGTAACAATAACCATGAAAGAACAATAATGATATGATGCAATGATAATGTTAAATGCTCAAATATAAGTGATACCTATGCCTGATAATGATAATGATAGCTTGATTGCTTGATAATGCTCTTGATAATGCTCTTAATAATGCTCTTGATAGTACTCTTGATAGTAATAATGATTTAGATAGTGCTATTGATAACGTGCTAGAGGATATGAATGAATGAAAACTTTGTATTTATATGCTTCACTTGATATTTGATCAATGGTGGAGATTAATTAAGAAGATCAATGGAGAGGAAAATTCAAGATATAGTAAAACCTATAATTGGAATTTTGGAGGGAAAGTTAGAAACTTAGAAGAATTAAATAAATATATATTTATTTAAAATGATAGTTGGAGAAATAAATAAATATTAATTTATTGATTTTAGAAGAACAAAATTAATTTGAATAAATTATTTTAATTTATTTAAAAGATTAGTGTTAGCTAATTAAATAGTAGATCAAAGATAAACTAAATTTAATTAATGTTCAAGGAAAAATGATAAATTAATTAAATAATTAAAATAAAAAGGGAGAAATATTAACTTAATTAAATTAATATGATGTAATGTCCCCTTCTCATCAGTAATCTGTTTTGATACTCATCAGCCTATTCCGGAAGCCTGTAGGCTTGTTTGAGGTAAAATTAGGGTTTCCAGCTCTGAGGTTCCTTGGTGTTTCTGAGAGTTTACTATTTATAGTAAATTCTATTTTAAGCAGTATGGAGTTGGAGCAATTATTTGCAATTCATGTCTGACTTCTAAAGGCTTTTTTGTGATGAATAAAGGCGTCAAGGTTATATTTTACAATTGACCCCTTGGCCTAGGAAGACAACTTAAGTTGTGTTTAAAAAGGGGACTTGGAAGGGGTATGCTATCATAAAGGTGATTTAATTTTTTAATAAAGTCAAAAGCCTTGAGAAATAAAGTGGACGCCTTTTGAAGAAATTATTTTAAAATAAAGTTTTTATGTTGCTTTGTAAAGTGGACGCCCTTTTGTGAAGATGAAAGGTTTTTGGAAATTCGAAGGGTCTCTTGTGGCTGTTGGCGTCCTTTCTTGTGGGATTGAAGAGTCTTCTACTCTTCTATAAAATGAAGGCTTTATTCCAACATTAGCATCCATTCATGTTATTATACTGTTATGCTGTCGGAATGACAAATGAAATCTTGCTTCGAGGATGCTACCTCCTAGCCAACTATCCAATTTCATGTTTGAAATACAACATCCAGTTGGAATTCGCTGCTTCTCATCCAGACTAGCAGATTGAGCGCAATTGTGAAGAAATTTTGAAGATTTATCAATTTTGGTTTTGCTGTTTCATCTACAGCTGAAGGTGATTTCAAGTTATAACTTTATTTCCAGTTTGAATTTGGTTCTGGGCATTTCATCAATCTGATTGCTGTTCAAGGGCGCCCCTTCATGCCAATTTTTGGATTTTATTATTGAGAACTTGATTTTTAAAGTGAAATCGCCCCTTCAAGGAGGGTCGTACTTTTCTGGAAGTGCTTTGGGATTCGTGCAAAATTCATAGGAAGTCTTTGAAGCTGTTTCTTCATCTCAGCATGGTTTCCTACCTTCTAGCAATTCATTGCACTTGATCTCATTCGATTTGGAGGTGAAATGAGTGAGTTATGAACATTTCATTGGTTTTCACAGTTGCTGATTGACATTTCCAGTTTACTGTTTTTTGTATCAGACTTTATTAGTTCTGATTTTTGATTCATTACCAGCTGTTAGAGAGATAAATAATTGTATGAAATCATATATTACTCGTGTTTGAAGACTATTGTAATTCCTATGTAATTTGCAGCTTATTTCTTGATTGTAAAGACTGTAAACAGTAGTACTGTTCCAGTTCTAATTGTTGCATTCGTCCTTACATTCTTCTCTTGCAGGGTACTTTTGTTGGCGTTGGTTTTGAGGACGCACCAACTTACGGAGCGAGTTGCTTAGCGGTGCAGCTCTATTCTCTCTTGATCAAGTGTTCATGCGTAGAATTATGGCGAGAAAGTTAGATGCGTTCAACTCAGGTTCAACTTTAGTGCGAATAGGCTCAGTTTGGCTTGATGTGATATTGCTGGTATGTCAAGGGGACTTACGTAGTTGTTCAGACTTCTCGCAGTTAGCAGTTGATATGTAATTTGAAGGGGATTCTTACGTGTATGATTTGGCAATGTGCATCCTTTTTTAAAACTAACAAGAAGTATGCGGAAAGTAAAAGGGAAAGGGCCTAAGAAATTTGTACTCTATTCTAAATGCAAGGTATGTGGGGCTTCGTCTCAATAGACTTCAACCAGATTTCACCTAGCCTCCGTCGGACAGCCTCGGCAAAATCGGTGCAATCTTCAAAGGGGATAGCAACAGATATTCAAGTTATAGTTTAACATACGTACACCATCAGAACAACGCATATAGGTATGTAAGCCATAACCGAAGTTAAGCAAGATGATGTCCAGTTGACCACGCAAGGCAGACTTATCATCAACAAGCCGCTAGTGGTATGGAATAAAATGAAGCTATCTCAATGAAATACCACACACCAAAGTAAGCTACTTGCATGAATTTAATCTACTTGGATACGAAAGGAAGAAGAAACCTTGCTAGCATTTCATGACAAGACGAATTTCACCATCAATGAAAAGATCTATTATCGCCATGTGTTGCACAACAATCTCCTCAAAAGTTTTCAAAGAGGAAGAAAAAGCACTATATAATAAATTATGCCAAAATTAATACCTACGCTTCTACACTATCTGGCTCTAAGGGCTCGCTCTCAATGTCTACTTTCGATTCTGATTTCTAATCTCTAATGCCTTACAAATGAGGGGGGACTCCCCCTTTTATAGCTAGCCAAGTCCCAAAGGACGGCTAGGGTTACAATCAATAGAGGGGCCAGAATCGTGCCACCTCAGCCCTAACCCTAAAAACTGCCAGAATAGGGAGTGGTACATTAAATGAATCAAAGATTCCCACTCACTCCCAAAATAGCAAATGTAATAAATGCTCCATACTCAGTCTTCTAGAAGATCCTCGTCCAGTAGTGTGTTCCCATTAGCCTTCTCTCTGACTGCCAACTCAACAAATCTGCTAAGTACGGCCTCAACCTCCTCAACTGAAATAGATGGAACACAATCTAACTGAAACTCTAACACTGTAACTGAGTGTTCGTGCCTTGTACAAGATTTTCTCCAAGCCAGCCGGGTCCTGCGTGTTAGGATCAGAAGTGGAGAAATGTAGCGGTATTTTCAAAGAATCATCTTGTCTGGTCTTTAGCATTTCGCGAAGAGAACCAGCAAACTACACTCAATTAT
>VDFB02071838.1:0-12652 GCA_007258455.2 Sequoia sempervirens
TTTCCATTAAAAATCTTTCCAAATCGGTTTCGGTCAAAGAGTCTTTGGCGGAACTTCCTCAAAGTCGTGCAGGAAATGGGCTTTACTGCAAGGCCGAGATCGGCTGCGCTTGACTCGATCATTCTTCAACAACCTGCGAAACAAAAGGTAGCAGACGCGCAAGAAAAGGCATATGGTACATACACGATATCTATTCATTAATCACACATTTCAAATCTACTTCACCATTCAAAAACGTATATGATATACCAGCCATTTTCGGGAGTCAACAGGGCAATAAATGCAATCAAGTCAACACAATAGGCTGTAGGAATATAAAAGTGTCTTGCTACAGGATATCCCCATAAAAGGTTTCAACAAAGTTTAAACAGCCATGAAATAGCAAAAATGAAGTCATTTAAAAGTTTATCATAACATCAAATTATGAGCATATTTTAGGCTCATCACTGCCCCCTACTTAGCCCAATGCTGGTCCTCCAACATTAACTTTCCTGGTGGTTTCTCTGAAGTCAGTAGTGGCTGCGTGACTCTGGAATGGATGTCCAAACCTGTAATAGAATCCTCTGAAATCCTGGCACCTTTCATATCTGCGGTCTTCTAATTCACTGTTAAGATTTGTAGGCTGATGAGGATACAGGGGCAACATTAGCACAGGGGGTCTGAATGTCAGTGGCAGCCACAATTCAAATCTTGTTTGAAGTCCCAATTGAATATATCTGCTAGTTCGTTTGAGTGCAGCTGTAAAGTTTAAGGGACCATGTGGTTCTGACTTTCTTAACCCAAAAGCCAAATTTTCCCATCTTTTCTCAGTTCTGGTATATGCTAATCTCCAAAATGAATATTGTTGTGCCTGGAATTCATCATATACTTGCTTTCTGATGTCAAATATTTTTCCTCTGGCTGAGACATTATTAATACCATATGTCAATGCAAACCAATCTTTCAGCATTGCATGTGGGTTTGAACTTTGAGAGCGTAATGGGACAGGCTCTGTTTTCTCAATTTCCTCATACGTTTCCCACTGTCTGCCATAATTCACCTCATTTGCTGCCCACGACATGAATGCTCTCAAATGAATATCACCAATGTATGGAAGAGGATTCCATTCTGTTTCAAGTGGTATTAAAAATCCATGCAAATAGAATTCACACAGAGAATTCCTTAACCAGTTAGGGGCTGCTTGATATGCCTCATAAAACTCTTTGGCAGAATGAATTATGGGGTCTTAGTTTCTGAAAATTCTCATCAATTGAAACCATAAAAACTGTTCTTTGAGGCACAGAGCATAAACTCTGGGTGGCGGTCTACATTCCATAATTTGACCAGTTACCTTTAGCATTTCGTCCATTTTTGCTTTCAATTCAGCAATTTCCTGTTTCTGATTTTCAATTTTCTTTTTCAATTTCTTCTTTTCTATTTGCCATAGACTTTGTTGCATATCAGTCTGGGCAACGTGTCAAAAAGTCACAGTTTGCAGTGTAACTGTTTCCCAATTATTTTTAACAAATTCCAGAAATTTAATTAAAAAGGTCCTCCTATACACAACAATGGCTTTACACATTGCAGGATGAAATACAACTTCATTAGGCACATTTATTTGTTCAGCCTGTTCTTGTTCTTGCTGCAGTATAAATTCTTCTTATTGCTGCGGTGAAGAAGTCTGTGCTTCCTCCAAGAATTGCATAGCAGCATTAACCAGATCATCAAGACTTGGAAACTCATGCCCATTATGCCCTGCTTCTTTTGTCTCTACTTGTTCCTCTTCAGGAACAACCGAACTCTGAGCAGCATTCTCAGATTCATTCTGAGAAACATTAAATTCAGATTCAACAGACCCTTCTGAAATTACAATTACCTCAGGTTTCGGTGAAACAAGGGAGGTCCTAAATTGTTTCCTTGTGGAAACCCTTCTTGGTATTGATGTGGCTACAGGAGGTGTTCCGGTAGGTTTTCTTTTTCTTGTTTGTTCAGGGGGCTCTGCCCTACCAGAGGATGATGGTGAGCTGGTAATATCAACAGCTGTTGCTGTAGGAGAAACTGTTGCAGGGGAAGGTGCTACAGGAGAGGAGCATTGCCTTTTCTGAGAACGAGGGTCATATTCTAGGGACCCTTCTACCTTTGATTTTCCTTTCTCCCTCCTAGCAACAGACCTAGTTTGTACCCTAGCAGAGGATTCAGCTGTGACAGCTACAGGATCGGGTGCTACAGGAGTAGATGACCCTTGCTCTGTTCCACTAGTAGATGCAATTTCTTTCTTCTTTCTTTGAGGCCGTGGGGTAATTACCCTAGGGGGTTGTGGAGGTTGTAAACTCTTTTGGTCAACAAATTGTTGCCAGGAGAGAGGTTAAACGTCTCTCAAAGAGCGCTCAATAAGCAATTTAATAAGGCCATGATGAGTGACAGAGTTATCTTTTCCTTGTTGAGTTCCATGGGCACTTTTCTCTAAAAACATTAACAAGAAATTCGGAACATTCACAGCCAACCCATGCCTTATATGGCTTAATAATTTAAAATGATGTCAATGCAGATAGGAAAAATGGCCTTCACAGGTTAAATACCTCATTATATAAGTGGCATACTCTGAATATGGAAGAGGCAGTGACACCCACTTGCATCCTTGCTTGGAGATGTCCAGAGGTCCATCAGCAAGCATCGAAAATTCAGCCCTTGTAGCTACAGCATCTGAAGAAAAGTTTTCTCCAATGGCTGGGAGCCCGGTTACCTCAGCAATTCTGTCTTCGGTTGCAACAACTGTTAGACCCCATACGGTGGCTTCCCCTTCAGAAAGTGTTCTCAAAAATTCTGTCGCAGCCTCCTCATCAAAATCATTTAAACTTAGAAAATAATTTAACCATCCACAGAGGCTAAATGCTTGGACTGTCTGTGGGTTTTTCAACAACAATTCATGAGCTATAGGCTCATGTCGTACCAACTGACCACCCATATTACAGTTTTTCTAGCTGAACTCAATTTCTTGCTAAAGATTCAAATTCTTTATTTCCTTTTCTGCTCTGGTTTTTCTCTGTCAGGCTGCCATATTTCTTTCTTTTTTCCAAAAATAAACTTTTTTAAACAAGCAGTCTTAATCATAATTTGCAAGAAAAAGATGCATTAAAGAAGGTCATGCAATCACGTTTGGAAAGTACCAGAAATATATTAAAGAAAGATTATTTTGCAGTTATGGCAGTGGCGAAAAGATAGGCCTCAAACGATGGATTACCCCGCCCCCTACTTAAAAGATGACATGTGTCCTCACATGTACTAAAAAATAGGTAGAGATTCAGGTGATAATGACCGGTACATGCATAGCAGTAATTGAATAGAATGAAATAAGTCAAATATGCGATAAGAAAAGATATGTCGTACCTTTAGTAATTACACATTCGTGTGAAGAAAGATGATGGCACTGCGTGAATTGACAAGTTGGAAAGATATCTTAATTAAGGTTGACGTAGACGGTTGAAGTGGATGGGTGATGTGGGCAGATGAAATGTACGAATGAAATGGATGGATGGGATGGATGGATGGAAGATAAAGAAGTGAGGTGGGGGCGATAAATGAAAATGGAGAAAAGGGTTTTCTTAAAAAGAAAACCTTTATTATGGGCATGCTTTTTGAAAATTACGAGAACGCTGTAGGAGAAAGGCTAGAGCCTTCGACTGCAGGAAGAGTAGTGGGAGGAACCTGAATGAACTGCTTCATGAAGTCTTCCTTGGAAACTGGCTTATGGTACAGTCGGAGTCGGTGGCCATTGACGAGCAATTTGAAACGGACTGGATCAATTGTGACCAGCTGCACAGCTCAGTTGTCAAACACATTTTCAACCTCATAGGGCCCAAGCCAGCGTGTTGTGAGTTTACCTTGGTTTTCTTGGTACCTGAAATCATATAACAAAGCCCAATCTCCAGCAGAAATTTTTTTGGTTTTGATGTGCTGATCACGCCATCTCTTTCTCTGCTATTGGATTACTTTTGTATGCTGCAGGGAAGCTTTTCTCATTTCATCCAAAGCATTTAGCTACAGGAGATGGTCCTTCTATGCTTCGGATAAGTCCATGTTGAGTTCAAGAGCTGTCCTCAAAGTTTTATGTTCAAATTCAATGGGTAACATAGCTGTTTTCCCATAGAGCAACTCAAAAGGTGTAAACCCAGTTGTTGTTTTCCATGTAGTTCTGTAAGCCCAAACTGCTTCAGGAAGTCTATTACTCTAGTTTTTCTTATGAATCTGCACTGTCTTTGTGAGGATCGCTTCAATTTCTCTGTTTGTTACCTCTGCCTGACCATTGGCTTGAGGATGATAGGGGCTGGACTTCCTGTGTTTGATCTTATAGTCATTCATAAGTGCAGTGATCAGATTTGACATAAATTGAGCTCCTTGATCAGTTACAAGCTCTCTGGGGACTCCAAATCTGGTGAAAATTTGTTCATACAAAAATTTAGCAACTTTATTATCTCGGGCATTAGTCATAGCTTTTACCTCGACCCATTTTGTGACATAATCCGTGCAAACTAAAATATATGACTTTCCATTTGATGGTGGATCAATTGGCCCCACAAAATCCATCCCCCATTTATCAAAAGGGGTGACTATCACCTGTGGATATAGTGGCATTTCATCTGACTTAGTTGGTCTTCCCATACGCTAGCATTTGTCACACTTCCTTGTATAGGCCACAGCATCCTTGTGTAATGTTGGCCAGTAATACCCTGTTGTAAGGACTTTCATTGCTGTTCTTTTTGTTGCAAAATGCCCTCCACATGGTTCATCATGGCAGACATGCAATATATCATAAGTCTCATCTTCTCTTACACATCTTTGTATTACTTGATCAGGGCTAGTATAGAACAGACAATTGGCAATCCAGGTAAAGTTGAAACTTTTCTCTGTCAATAACTTCTTTTCTTTTGGGAAAAAATGAGCTGGTATTCTGTTTGTTGCTAGATAATTAGCAATATCTGCATACTAGGGTGTATGTGCAGCAATGGAAAACAAGTGTTCATCTGAAAATCTATCATCAATGACCTCTTGTTCCTCAGATGTAGCTGATTGAAGTCTTGATAAAAAGTCAACTACAACATTAGCTCTTCCTAGTTTGTCAATGATTGTGATATCAAATTCTTGTAACAACATGAGCCATTGTGCCAATCTACCAGAAATGGCATGTTTGTTCATCAGGTACTTGATTGCTGCATAGTCGGTGTGGACAAATATCTGATAACCTGTGACATAATGCCTGAATTTATTCAAAGCATATACTACTGCAAGCAATTCTTTTTCTGTAAC
Organism: Sequoia sempervirens; assembly: GCA_007258455.2. Lineage (NCBI taxonomy): Eukaryota > Viridiplantae > Streptophyta > Pinopsida > Cupressales > Cupressaceae > Sequoia > Sequoia sempervirens. The sequence goes on from VDFB02071838.1 coordinate 5,284, forward strand.
AGTATAGTTGAGCTTAGGACCTTGAAAGTTTTTGCTGATAAAGTAGATAGCATGCTCAATTGAATTTTCTTTTTGACTTAAAACTGCTCCTATACCAAAATCAGACGCATCAGCATGTATGTGAAAATGAAGGTTCCATTTTGGACCTTGAAGAACAGGGGCTTTGGTAAGCAAGTCCTTTAGCTGCAAGAAGGATTTTTTGCAGGCCTCGGTCCACTCAAATTGGGAATCCTTTGTTAACAAAGCATAAAGTGGACTGGCAATTTTACTAAAGTCTTTTATAAACCTTCTATAATACCCTGCATGACCAAGAAAACTTCTAACATCTTTTTGTTTTGCAGGAGTTTGTAAATTCTGAATAACTTAAATTTTAGCAGGGTCAACCTGAATTCCATTCTTTGAAATATGATGACCTAGAACAATACCTTCTTCCATCATTAGAAAGCACTTTTCACTGTTTAGAGACAAATTTTGCTCTCTACACCTTTTTAATAATTTTTCTAAATTCACCAGTGCTTCTTCAAATGTGACTCCATATGTAGTGAAATCATCCATATAAATCTCCATACATTCATGAGATATATCAGCAAATATACTAATTACTGCTCTCTGAAATGTTGCTAGTGCATTGCATAAGCCAAAAGGCAAGACCGAATAAGCAAATGTTCCCCATGGAAAGATAAAAGTGGTCTTGTCTTGATCTTCAGGGGCAATTTTTATCTGATTATACCCAATGTAACCATCTAAGAAGGAAAAATATTTTTTACCAGACAGAGAATCTAGTACTTGGTCTACAAAAGGTAATGGAAAATTATCTTTCTTAGTCGCATTGTTCAACTCTCTGTAATCTACACATACTCTCCATTTTCCTCCTTTCTTGGGGACAATGACTAATGGAGAAACCCATTGGCTGTCAGAAATTGGGTAAATAAAATCAGCATCAAGCAACTTTTGAAGTTCATTTTTCACTATTTCTCTAAGTGCTGGATTTACTCTTCTCTGAGGTTGTCTAACTGGTGAACAATCTTCTTTGATATATATCCTATGAGTACAGACTCGAGGATCTATTCCCTGCATGTCCCCATATTCCCATGCAAAAGCTTTATGCTGTTCTTGTAGCATTTTTAATAAGTCATCCTCTTGAGACTGAGACAACTTACTATTAACATTCAAACAATGATCTAGAGACAATTCTATCTGCTTAATGAGATTACTCATAGAATCAACAGGTAATGTTTGTACCTCTTGTGGAAGCAAGTTATGAAAAATTGTCAGAAGTTTAGGCAATGAACTCTCAGAATCTAGCTGCTGCAGGAAACATTGATGCTGACTGTCACTTGGATCAGATAAACTATCTGCATCAAGATTGAATTGCTAGAATTTGAAAAAGCAAAGCATCTTCACTTTGAAGTTGAGAGAATGGATCATTTTGAAGCATCATCAATTGAGCCAAAGAATTGGCTTCTTCAGTTTCTTCTCCCACATCTGGCCAAACAGGTTGGGACAAATCTAGTTGAGGTTTAGCAGGCGGATACAAAGCCAATTTCTTTGTGGACTGCCCATCAGAAATGGTCATATCTCCAGAATGACATCCTATAAAAGCATCAACAGTTGCTAACCATGGCCTACCAAGGATAACTGGATACCCTCCTAAAGTTGCCTTAACTGATAATATTGTAAAATCAGCAAGATACTCCCAAGATTCAAGAGTGACAATTACATCTTCTATCATACCATCAGGTTTGACTGTGGAGCTGTCTGCAAGCTACAGAACTGTGGGTGTAGACCTAATGTTTGAAATATTCAAAGAGTCCATAGTATGCTTTGTCATTACATTAATGGCAGCTCCTAAATCAATCAAAACATTTTTTACAACTTGGCCATTTATATGTATCTGTACTATAGGGCTTTCAGGGTCAATATACTTTGGAATGACTACATTTTCCAACAGTATATCAGCCAATTTCCCTAAGACATGAATTGTTTGGGGATCCTTTTTCTTTCATTCAGGCTTCTTCAAACAGGCTTCTTTAATAGCTTTTCCAAAAATAGGAACATCTTTAATAGCCTGAAACAAAGGGATTTGAATTTGCACATTTTTTAGCTGATCTAGAATATCAAAAGTGGGTTCTTCCATGAGTTTAGATTCAGTACTTTGTAAGCTCTGAGGAAAAGGTGGTTTATCTTGTCTCTACAGAACAAGTTACATAGAAACTGTATCTGGTATAGGTATGTTCTCAGTAGAAACAGCAGGTGCATTAGATTCTTCAAGGGGTGAATCAGATATTTCTATAATCAGAGGTGGTTTGGGAGCAAGTAAAGTAGTTCTAGACCTCAGATGGATGTCATTAACATTTAAGGCATAAGCTTGATATTGGTTGGCTTCAGAAATATACACAGGCTGTTGAGGCTGCTGATGTTGCTTATTATTGGGATTAGGCAATGGCTGGGCAGGCATAGGCGTTTGCTTTGGAGATCCAGGATTTGTGGTAGTTGCTGCAGGAGGCGGCATAAGGGCCTGTTGTTGTGGCTGTGGAGGCTGCAGGTAGCCAGGAGACTAGTTTTGCCATTGTTGAGGACCTCTCCATTGAGGATTTTGTTGCCAATTTCCTGAAGGTGGGGTCCATTGACCTTGTGGCTGCTGCCAACCTCCTTGAGGAGATTTCCACTGTGGGGTTTGATAATTAGACCAACTTGGTTGAGGCGGATTCCATGGTGGTGGTGGTCCATATGCTTGTTGCCATTGGTTATTATAGCCAAAATAAGGATTACCAAAAGTTAAAGGGTCTTGAGGCATACCTTGCCTTTGGGCCCATGGTCTCCTTTGTGCAACAAAGAACACTTGATCATCATCACCTTCCACTGGTTTGAAATCAGTAGGCAGTTGTCTGGCTTCCAGATTAGCCACCATCTTACATCTGCAATCATGCTTCTTTTGTCTACAGTAGGGACAGAACTCAGCCAAAGCTACCTCAGCTTTTGCATGTTTTTTCCGAGCTTGCATAGTGTCCAATTGTGTAGCCATATTATTAATATTGTCCTGCTTGAAATCAGATAGCAGATTTGTGATCTCCATTCGGGAAACTCCACCAGAAGAAGACTTCCCTACTGAAGCATGATGACCTCGACCTTTCTTAACTATTGCTCGAGAGTAGTTAAGGCATATCTTCTGTATATCATCCCAAGGCAGTTGAGTTATATCACCTCCTCCCATTAGGTCCAGGGCGTCAATCTGAGGCATCGCGATTCCCCTTAGAAAAGAGTAGTTTGCGAGAGTCCTGCGTTAAGAGTATGGTTTGAGTTCCTTTTTGAAAAGCAAAGCCTTGAAATATAATCTTCGGACTTTCATATCATACGAGATTGAATATGTCATCACCTTTTCTTTGCTCTTACAATATTCCTTATATTTTTCAAGAAATTTCGTCTGCATGGCTGCCCAACTATTTACAATGGCTCTTCCCAGACTCATGAACCATCTGAGAGCTCCCTCCTTCAAAGTGGAAGGAAATAGCTTCAGTTTATGAGCATCGGTGTTGTAGTCATAACTGCGACAGAGGACATCAAATTCAAACAGAAAGGTTTCTGGGTCTTCTGTGACCAGGCCATAAAACTTTGGAAGAAAGGAAGAGGGGATGTTTTTAAGATTATCGGTATCTTGTTGGGAACAATGGGAAACTCAAACGAGGAGGTGGATTATTAGGTGGATTATTGCCGTAATGCGGGTGATGGAATAAGCGGTAAAGTAGTTTTCCTCCCGAGGTTAAGTTGCTCGGTGGGTCAAATGGTGGTTAATAGCAGTTTTAGGAGGAACCTTCACAGTGCGTCTCTTCTTCTTTTATGCATGTAATACGGTGAGTAATGGCTTGAAAGATTTTGAAAATTTTTGACTAACAGACTAAACTAATGCTGAAAATGACTTTGTTAGACTCTGGTAGACACCATCCCACAGAGCAATAGCGTAAAAATGGCTCGCACTCACAAAAGGATATGAATATCACGGTGAAACTTTCCTGGGAATTGGACATTCCGACAGGTGACTAATATCTTTCTGTGGACGTTCATTTACTTGTCAAACCAGGGGACGTAGACTTTAAATGGTGCAAATATATGCACTAGGAATTTGTTTTGGTCCAAATCTTAGCAAAATACATCTTGGAAAGAAATTCTATCTAAGCTACGAGGGAGATGGTAATAAATTCTTTAACTCAACTATGCTTGATTAAATAGAAAGCGCGGCTTCGACAAAGCACAAACCATGAAGCTGGCCTTATCTTTGAGCGATCCACGGGGATGGACCTCTCTATCTGCGGGGAGGCGATTATTCGAGATTGAGGAGTTTTGCGTAAAAATTCAAAAGATGAAAGCTAACTGGAGATATCGTGAGAAAAGAACATCTAACCTTAATTAACTTCTGGATACTTACTAAGTGGGCCCCTTAGCAACATCTACTTGATTACCGCAGTGCTGAACTTCGAGGGCTTCATCGATCTTTATTCATGAAAGCGAGCGAAATACATTGTCTTGTTGAGGGTGTGAAAACTAACAACAAACTCTGCTTCTGGTCAAACAGATTCTGTCTTTCATTATCATACTGATTCTTACAAGATCTCTGCTACTTTGTTTCTATCTTACCTAAAAAATCATCTATTACTCATTCTATTCATCTTCTACCACTACCTCACGCAGGAGGAGTATCTTATTTTTAAATTAAAAGAACAACTAACTAACTAACTTCATCAAAGAAAGACGTGGAAGTAAAGTATATCCCTGAATCAAGGAACAAACTTCATAAATGGATTTATGTATTCAACCCGATTCAGAGAGAATCTAGCGCTCCACTCTCTCCAGATTGACTTTCCATTAAAAAATCTTTCCAAATCGGTTTCAGTCAAAGAGTCTTTGGTGGAGCTTCCTCAAAGTCATGCAGGAAATGGGCTTTACTGCAAGGCCGAGATCGGCTGCGTTTGACTCAATCATTCTTCAACAACCTGCGAAACAAAAGGTAACAGACGCGCAAGAAAAGGCATATGGTACATACATGATATCTATTCATTAATCACACATTTCAAATCTACTTCACCATTCAAAAACTGTATATGATATACCAGCCATTTTCGGGAGTCAACAGGGCAATAAATGCAATCAAGTCAACACAATAGGCTATAGGAATATAAAAGTGTCTTGCTACAGGATATCCCCATAAAAGGTTTCAACAAAGTTTAAACAGCCATGAAATAGCAAAAATGAAGTCATTTAAAGGTTTATCATAACATCAAATTATGAGCATATTTTAGGCTCATCAACCCCAAGCAAAAGGATTGGTTACAATGATATTTTTGGGTGGAACTCATTCACCAATACTCCAAAGCTAGAGGAATGACTATTTGAATTCTATAAAAGGGCACAACAGGATAAACGCATCCCAAGATAGGTAGTGCAAGATGTCACTCATATTTTTTTTGACCGCATATTGTGAGGTAACCCTAAGAGATTTAGGAAGGGCACACTCCAAAGAATGATATAACATGATCCATTTGAGGGTTTTGTGTTTTGGCCCTAGAATTGTGGCCTACCATAGTTCATACTACCTATTGTACACCCATGCCCTGAGTTGGTCGACACATGTGCCAAGATATTCAACAAAAGGATAGGAGTCATTGAAGGTATTAGGATTAAGGTTACCATTTCTATCGAAGCCATATAGGATATGTTGTCTATCTCTATGGCCTAGGGTGCTAAAAATTTCGATGAGAAAATGATGGGCATCTTTGAGAAAGAAATGGGAAGGGAAGAAATTTTTTATGAGGATGAAGCAAAGGAATGACCAAAGCAAGGTCATATCTTTCCTCTTTCACGCATGAAATTCAAGGACATACAGTCTGTATTCTCGATGTTGGCATAGGTTTTTGGCCTTGATAATGATGAGGAGGTCCATAATTTTTTAGGTGGGTCTGGATTTTGTACTTAAGATGGAAAACAGCCAGAGATATTATGAATTTACTGAGGTAATAGCTAGAAACATGCTAAAACAATTGAAAATTTATAACTCTAAGTCTAAGTTCAATTATTATTCTTTCTTGGCTCATTTGGTTTTGCATTAGAATTATGAGCAGCTAGAGAAAAATATATGTGTGTAGACTAGATGTAAGGGGTTTTCGTCGACTTGTTTCTATACAAACCCATGTACTTTAAAAAATAGGGGATTATTACTCATTTGCAGATCATTTTATAGGGTCAGTGCTTCAAGATTTTTTGCCACAACCTATGATTCATTTCTCTCCGAAATTCTTACAATAGATGGAAAATTCATCGATCCCGATAGATTATTTCTTGGGAGAGAATTTCACATTTATCAAATTTCATGGTTTTTCCACAGAACCTTTCTGACTCCCCAAATTTGTAATGGATAGAGTTATAATTTTGGAGGCATCCCAATAGGAAACCCTTGATGACAATGTTTATGGCATCCGAAGAGACACAAAAAAAGATATATTTTCTTCCCCTCACGATTACCAATATTCGAGTAACACTGAAGAAGTGGAAGGCCGAGGGTGAGCTCACAAATCTACTAGTGTTCGACGACCTAGTTCTCATTTGTGAGAAGTGGGACTATAACTCAAAAAAACACTTTAGTTTGAAACATGAGAGTAAGGAATATTTTGAAAGGAGTAGGAATCTGACACAAGAAAGGTTAGAGGTATATATTCACTTGGCTTGCATTCCACTCAAGCGACCAAAATGGCTGAGTTTATATGTACCACATGAGGAGTATCAAAAGAACATCACAATTGGTGAGTCCCTCAACACACAATTGAAGTGCAAGGTATGGTTGAAAAGAAATAAATTAGACTTTTGGAGAGTCCAATGGGAGATCAAATGCCCTAGTGCCCTAATCAGAGACTTTTTGGCACTTGACAATAAGTTTGAGGACATCTATGATCAAGAGGCTGATTTTGACAATAGGAATATAGAAATGAGCCATGAAATTGAAGAGGAGAAAATACCACATTGTATTTCTCATCCTTAGGGATCCAAAAATAAGAAAAGCTTGAGGAAAAGGGACTCACAAGCCACTTTTTTCGCCAGTGCTTGAAGTAAAGGAAAAAGGACTCAATAGTCCCCAAGAGGGTCCACTGTAGTAGTCGAAAGGCCAGGTTTTAGAGCGATTGGTTGCTAGAGGATCAAAGTGTGCCAGTTTAGGTCATGAAAGAAAAAAGAAGAGTCCAAGATCTAGGTGCATCTGACATAATGATCCGAGGAGCAGAAGCATAGTCTGCCCTACAAAATATTCTTACCACTATGACCTAGGTATGTTTTACTCCCTTTCTTGCTCCTTCTTCTGCATATTTGGTTACTCCTCTTCCCCCTC
>VDFB02071839.1:0-10734 GCA_007258455.2 Sequoia sempervirens
TATGATGATACTATTAGGGTTTTGATTTGGTTGGTGTAGTTTGATGATGTTGTTATTCCTTTCCTGGTCATAATCGGTTGATATGACATTACTAGTATGATTGTGATATCTTGTGTGTTGTTGGATTTTGTTTATTTAAATGATTTATCATTAATATGCCAATGTGATGTTATTTAATTCAGTATTATTATATGATGCAGTAGTTTAATATCATGTTATCTTATTTCAAATTGGTTAGAAATGTTAGCTCAATATGGATATTATAATTGTTAGAATAGATTAGGTGAGAGGACAGTGTAGCATCACTTGTTCACGAGTGCCCTGCTACACTGCAATTCCTTCTCATGATAGGATGTTGATTTTATGTATATATGTACATGTGCTACTTGACGTTTATTTGGATGCAGGATTGCAGGAATAAGTCTCGATTCCACCTGCTTCAGCAGGACAGGGCGAGCAATAAATTAACCCAATGGGTAAAAGTTGAAAAAGGGAGTAGGCTTGGAAGTGTCCCTGTCCCAAGTCCGTCGTCTATGGTGAGTCATGCTTTGATTGAAGTTTTGTCTTGTCTTGTATGTAGTTTCACTGTTGAGTAATTGTGTTATTCTTGGTTAGTGTTTAATTAATTAATCGTATTGCATACAATAATTAATTAATGTTGCATCGTGATTTGATTTATTTGAGAGTTAAAAGGATGTTAAGTTGAAATAGAATGTAAATTAAAAGTGATTTAATTAATTAAAAGTGAAAATAATTATAATTAAATTAATATAGTTGAGAGTAATTAAATATTATTTTTATTAATATTTAATTAGAAAATTTGTGTGAAGATAATATCTAATTTAAATAAATTATTTCAATTAAAATTTTAGATAAATGTGAGCTTTTAAAAGCTGAAAAAGGACCAATAAGGAAGGGGGCTTTTTGGGAAAAGAAAGCGGAAAAAGATCGATTGATTTTAATTAGTGATTTATTATTTTTATGAAGGGAATTATTTCACACACAAGTTTTTTTTTAGTTTTGCTCTGTGTTTTTGGATCAAAAGAAAAATAAATAAATAAATGAAAGAAAAAAGATAGTTTGGAGTTTTGGAGGTTTTTCTAGGTAAAAATTATTGTGAGGTTGGAAGGAAAAGATTGTTCAGAAGAACGTTGGAGGGGAAGATCGTGAGAAGAGTAGAAGGCAGAAAGTCAAGAGGAGGATTTAGAAGGATTCTTCAGCAAACGAAGGGTTTCAGGTTCCTTTCAAGTTCTTTATTTCTTTTCTGAATTATTCTTCTGTAATAAATTTTGACTGCCATGTTTAAAAAAAGTAATTTCTCCTTGTGTTTAAAAAAAAAAAAAAAAAAAAGATTCCTGTGATTGAGATTTGTCTGTTAAAATATTTGTGTTTCTCGGTAGTGAAAACCTCGTTTAAAGTTCTTCAATAAAAACTTAATTTTGGAATCATTGAAAAGAAAATCGTATTGTATTCATGAGGATTAGTTTTGTAGGTCAAAATTTATATTGAATCTTTTGAAAACCCATGTATTCATTTTATTGTTCAGAATCTCTTATTAGCCTTATATTTATATAAAATTCTGTTTGTGTTATTTGAATATAGTTTGTTTAATTAATTTCATGATTATTTATAATCTCTTACGTATTTTTTCTATAGAATTAAGTTTTTAATATAATATATAAATAAAGATGTTTAAATTGAGCAAAATAAATAAATAGATTTATATATATTCTTTGTAGGGCTGGTCGGTCTGGAATTCCGTGCTTGAATAAAATAATATCAGGGTTTCGAAATTCGTACCTTATTATAAGTTATGATTTTAAATGTATTTTTTTTTTATTATCATTTCGAATTTTGTAGCAATGAAATGATATTAAAGATTTAATTTAAAAAGTTATAAATTTTTGTAAACAAAATAAAGTTATATATATTTTATGGGGAAGGGGCGGACGGCTGTCGCCGTACCATCCCCCGACCCCCTGTCCCTGTGCGCGGCAGTGGCAGCCGCCACTAGGCTGCGCACAGCAGCCGTAAGGCTGCTGTACGCAGCCCAGTGGGGGCTGCGGCCTCCCTTGGGAGGTACGCTGTACCTCCCTTGGGAGGTGCGCAGTACCCCCTGCTGCGTGGTTTAAATTTAAAATCTAAATTTATTTATTGTTTTCTTATGCGTTTTATATTTATTTATATAAATATATAATTTGTAAAATATAGATATGTGTTAATATGTATGGTATATATTATTTAATGTATATAGTACATATTATTTAATATATATATATTATATATATTAGTTAGAATTTTATAATATAATTAAAATTAAGGATTCTATTTCTATATAGATGTGTTTTTTTATGTATAGATAGATATATATTCATTTATTTATATGTTTATAAAAATTAAAGTTTTACAATATGATTTTGTTAATTTTATTATATGATTATTTCATAAAAATGGATATATATAGGTAACAGATTTGTTTTGTAGCGAATGAAAATTTAATAAGATAAGATTAAGGAAAGTTTTAAAATTATAATGTAACTGAAGGAGTTTAAATTAAATTGTGTTTTTAATTAAATTGAATTGCCTCAAGTAAATAATTTATTTAATTGATTAAATTTATTGTATGTTGAAATGATTTTTGAGGCGTTGTGAATATACTGGTTATTCTAGAGGTCATTTATTTAATCCATGTTAATTATTTACTTAATTTCTTGTGTGATGTAATTGTTTGAATGGGTTTGGGAAATCCCAACGTTAGATAATGAGTTGCCTGGAATGCTTTTCTATCATGTTCTTTTCTTCCCCATGTTGGGCAATTAGGGTTAAGGGTATTGTAAGTCTTCCAGAGAAGTTTTCTTGAGTGGATGGTATGTGTTGAGGTTCATTTTGTGAATCGCCTTGAGGAATTGTATTATGATGTTGTACCCGGTTTCCACGAACGGGGATTTGTGCCTCCTAGGATATAGGATTGGGTAATGAGAATTGTACCTCGTTTGGAAGGAGTGTGTATTTGGATTGGTTTCCTCCAGTGGTTGGAGTGGGTTCCTTGTTTGGTTTTCTCCTTGGATTGGAGAGTTTATATTGTTTAGTTACCTATTGTGGTATCGTGCCTTGTGTGTTGTCGATAGGAGAGTGGCTCTTTGTGGGGGTCCGACACACAAAGGGGCGCCAGGGTAACCTACCTAGAGTTTAATTAAGTGATAATCTAAATGAATTAATGGGGGGTCTTTCACACTAATAAAGATAAAGAATGTCTCTCTCGTGAAGCAAGTGAATGATAAGGCTCGAGATGAGATGGGACGCATAGTTTTGCGTGAGGGTCCGGCGGCCGGTAGAGGCAAGCCAGGGTAACCCAAGATGGGGGTCCGGTAGCCTAGGAAGGTTGAGCCAGGGTAACTCATGGCAATTTATGCATGACACTCTTCCTATGTCAACAGTTAGCTAGTTATTGTGCGATGTTCACGATCTTTGATCTCTGGAAGCATTGTAACCTTGTGTTAAGCATTGTAACCTTGTGTTAAGCATTGTAACCTTGTGTTAAGCGTTGTAACCTCGTGTTAAGTGACTTTGTGATTGTAGTTGTGAAGTAATATTGTGATTGTAGTGGTTAAGTGCTTTGTTGTTTCTCTTTGGTCATTGTTGGAAGAGGTCTTTGTTATTATGCCTTGAGTTCATTGAAGTTGTGTGTGTGACTAGTTGTTATTTGGGAAGGTGTTTTATTGTTATGTTCAGAAGTGATTTGATGTTCTGCCTCTGGGAATGGTTGTCGTGAGTTTTCTAAGTGGTATTTGATGTTATGTGTTTGATTGGGAGTTAGTCTTTGTTGTTGTTAAGCGTACTTGGTCGGGGACCCTTCCTTGTCTACTCTCAGCACGGGGGTGGTTGGGTGGAACGTGCTTCGCACCCCATTGGGTTCCCTCTTCTGTTGTAGATGTATCTTTTACTTGCAGGTTTTGGCGGATGTTGATGATCTAGTGTCCTTATGTACCAGATAGTTGTATATACTTCAGTTGTAATGTATTTAATGTATTCATTGTTGTATTGTCTCCCACGTGTGTTGGGGTGACCTTGATGTGATTGTATATGTAATTTTGAGATTGTATTCTTTTATCATTGGGATGTAATAATTATTCAAGCCATGTATTTATTCAGGATCATTTGTTATAGTTGGTTATGTTGAAATTGTATCTATCGAAAATATGTAATACTTTATATCTTTATAATTCCATGTATTGTCATATGTGCTTATGTTATTAATGTGGATATGGTTGATGGACATTTTAAATAATGGAATGGGAATGAATAGTTTTACATAGTAGATCAATTAATGTTATCTTATTTTCGTTATTATGGGTTAGTGTAGTCATGTCACTTCGTGTACCCCATTGGAACTAGTTGTGCCTCATGATACATTGTTATGTTATAATACTTAAGTATGTTTATTTTATGTTCTTTATTTAAAAAAAAAATTGTTCTGTTGGTATTAGTTCCTTTGGGGTTCGCACGGAGGGGCATGACAGCTTGGTATCAGAGCCAGGTTTGCAAATACTAGGGTCTCTGGGTAATTAGGTCCATTAGGCAACCTCATGTTTGAACTTTGTGCACTCTTGTATGTTATTTTTTTTGTTTGATCGGTGTGCTTTTGTTGTGTGTGGGTTCTGACTAAAACCTATTCCTTGGTGTGTCTTCAGGATGAAGATAAGGAGCACACCTCGGAAGAAGGTTCGTGACCCATTTGTTAGACGGCTTTGGAAGATCAGACTCCAATACGATTATTCCAATTGCTCTGAGCCGTCAGATCTAGAGACCATTACGGAAGCTCTAAGGAGACTCCGTCACGAAAGAAGGGAATGGACACCTTCTAGCAAGGCAGCTGTTAAGGCAGCCATCCTGGCTATCCGAATGCAATCTCGTTACTTTTGTTGGTTACTCTATTTTTTTTTGTATTTAATGGCTTCCAGGAGTAAGCCATGTCCTAGGGGGGGAGGATGTAATACCCCTCATACTGTTTAAACTTATTAATTTTTGTGTTAACTCTTTATGATGATACTATTAGGGTTTTGATTTGGTTGGTGTAGTTTGATGATGTTGTTATTCCTTTCCTGGTCATAATCGGTTGATATGACATTACTAGTATGATTGTGATATCTTGTGTGTTGTTGGATTTTGTTTATTTAAATGATTTATCATTAATATGCCAGTGTGATGTTATTTAATTCAGTATTATTATATGATGCAGTAGTTTAATATCATGTTATCTTATGTCAAATTGGTTAGAAATGTTAGCTCATTATGGATATTATAATTGTTAGAATAGATTAGGTGAGAGGACAGTGTAGCATCACTTGTTCACGACTGCCCTGCTACACTGCAATTTCTTCTCATGATAGGATGTTGATTTTATGTATATATGTACACGTGCTACTTGATGTTTATTTGGATGCAGGATTGCAGGAATAAGTCTCGATTCCACCTGCTTCGGCAGGACAGGGCGAGCAATAAATTAACCCAATGGGTAAAAGTTGAAAAAGGGAGTAGGCTTGGAAGTGTCCCCGTCCCAAGTTCGTCGTCTGTGGTGAGTCATGCTTTGATTGAAGTTTTGTCTTGTCTTGTATGTAGTTTCACTGTTGAGTAATTGTGTTATTCTTGGTTAGTGTTTAATTAATTAATTGTATTGCATAAAATAATTAATTAATGTTGCATCGTGATTTGATTTATTTGAGAGTTAAAAGGATGTTAAGTTGAAATAGAATGTAAATTAAAAGTGATTTAATTAATTAAAAGTGAAAATAATTATAATTAAATTAATATAGTTGAGAGTAATTAAATATTATTTTTATTAATATTTAATTAGAAAATTTGTGTGAAGATAATATCTAATTTAAATAAATTATTTCAATTAAAATTTTAGATAAATGTGAGCTTTTAAAAGCTGAAAAAGGACCAATAAGGAAGGGGGCTTTTTGGGAAAAGAAAGCGGAAAAAGATCGATTGATTTTAATTAGTGATTTATTATTTTTATGAAGGGAATTATTTCACACACAAGTTTTTTTTTAGTTTTGCTCTGTGTTTTTGGATCAAAAGAAAAATAAATAAATAAATGAAAGAAAAAAGATAGTTTGGAGTTTTGGAGGTTTTTCTGGGTAAAAATTATTGTGAGGTTGGAAGGAAAAGATTGTTCAGAAGAACGTTGGAGGGGAAGATCGTGAGAAGAGTAGAAGGCAGAAAGTCAAGAGGAGGATTTAGAAGGATTCTTCAGCAAACGAAGGGTTTCAGGTTCCTTTCAAGTTCTTTATTTCTTTTCTGAATTATTCTTCTGTAATAAATTTTGACTGCCATGTTTAAAAAAAGTAATTTCTCCTTGTGTTTTAAAAGAAAAGATTCCTGTGATTGAGATTTGTCTGTTAAAATATTTGTGTTTCTCTGTAGTGAAAACCTCATTTAAAATTCTTCAATAAAAACTTAATTTTGGAATCATTGAAAAGAAAATCGTATTGTATTCATGAGGATTAGTTTTGCATGTCAAAATTTATATTGAATCTTTTGAAAACCATGTATTCATTTTATTGTTCAGAATCTCTTATTAGCCTTATATATATATATATAAAATTCTGGTTGTGTTATTTGAATATAGTTTGTTTAATTAATTTCATGATTATTTTATAATCTCTTCTGTATTTTTTCCCCTTAAATTAAGTTTTAATATAATATATAAATAAGATGTTCTGGTCAGAGAAAAATAAATAAATAGATTTATATATTGCTGTAGGCTGGGTCAGGTCTCGATTTCTGTGCTTGAATAAAATAATATCAGGGTTTCGAAATTCATGCCTTATTATAAGTTATGATTTTAAATGTATTTTTTTTAATTATCATTTTGAATTTTGTAGCAATGAAATGATATTAAAGATTTAATTTAAAAAGTTATAAATTTTTGTAAACAAAATAAAGTTATATATATTTTATGGGGAAGGGGCGGACGGCTGTCGCCGTACCATCCCCCGACCCCCTGTCCCTATGCGCGGCAGTGGCAGCCGCCACTAGGCTGCGCACAACAGCCGTAAGGCTGCTGTACGCAGCCCAGTGGGGGCTGCGGCCTCCCTTGGGAGGTACGCAGTACCTCCCTTGGGAGGTGCGCAGTACCCCCTGCTGCGTGGTTTAAATTTAAAATCTAAATTTATTTATTGTTTTCTTATGCGTTTTATATTTATTTATATAAATATATAATTTGTAAAATATAGATATGTGTTAATATGTATGGTATATATTATTTAATGTATATAGTACATATTATTTAATATATATATATTATATATATTAGTTGGGAATTTTTATAATATAATTAAAATTAGGATTCTATTTCTATATAGATGTGTTTTTTTTTTATGTATAGATAGATATATATTCATTTATTTATATGTTTATAAAAATTAAAGTTTTGCAATATGATTTTGTTAATTTTATTATATGATTATTTCATAAAAATGGATATATATAGGTAACAGATTTGTTTTGTAGCGAATGAAAATTTAATAAGATAAGATTAAGGAAAGTTTTAAAATTATAATGTAACTGAAGGAGTTTAAATTAAATTGTGTTTTTAATTAAATTGAATTGCCTCAAGTAAATAATTTATTTAATTGATTAAATTTATTGTATGTTGAAATGATTTTTGAGGCGTTGTGAATATACTGGTTATTCTAGAGGTCATTTATTTAATCCATGTTAATTATTTACTTAATTTCTTGTGTGATGTAATTGTTTGAATGGGTTTGGGAAATCCCAACGTTAGATAATGAGTTGCCTGGAATGCTTTTCTATCATGTTCTTTTATTCTCCATGTCGGGCAATTAGGGTTAAGGGTATTGTAAGTCTTCCAGAGAAGTTCTCCAGAGTGGAATAGTATGTGTTGAGGATTACTGTGTGAGTCGCCTTGATGTATTGTACTTTGTTATTGTACCCGGTTTTCACGAACGGGATTTGTGCCTCCTGAGAAATAGGAGTGGGTAATGAGAATTGTACCTCCTTTGGAAGGAGTGTGTATTTGGATTGGTTTCCTCCAGTGGTTGGAGTGGGTTCCTTGTTTGGTTTTCTCCTTGGATTGGAGAGTTTATATTGTTTAGTTACCTATTGTGGTATCGTGCCTTGTGTGTTGTCGATAGGAGAGTGGCTCTTTGTGGGGGTCCGGCACACAAAGGGGCGCCAGGGTAACCTACCTAGAGTTTAATTAAGTGATAATCTAAATGAATTAATGGGGGGGCTTTCACACTAATAAAGATAAAAGGATGTCTCTCTCGTGAAGCAAGTGAATGATAAGGCTCTAGATGAGATGGGACGCATAGTTTTGCGTGAGGGTCCGGCGGCCGGTAGAGGCAAGCCAGGGTAACCCAAGATGGGGGTCCGGTAGCCTAGGAAGGTTGAGCCAGGGTAACTCATGGCAATTTATGCATGACACTCTTCCTATGTCAACAGTTAGCCAGTTTTGTGCGATGTTCATGATCTTTGTTCTCTGGAAGCGTTGTAACCTTGTGTTAAGCATTGTAACCTTGTGTTGTTAAAGCATTGTAACCTTGTGTTAAGCGTTCTAACCTCATGTTAAAGTGACTTTGTGATTGTAGTTGTGAAGTAATATTGTGGTGTAGTATTTAAGTGCTGTTGTTTCTCTTTGGGCATTGTTGGATGAGGTCTTTGTTATTATGCCTTGGGTTCATTGAAGTTGTGTGTGTGACTAGTTGTTATTTGGGGAAGGTGTTTTATTGTTATGTTGGAAGTGATTTGATGTTCTACCTCACGGGAATGGTTAGCCATTGAGTTTTCTAAGTGGTCTTTGATGTTATGTGTTTGATTGGGAGTTAGTCTTTGTTGTTGTTAAAGTACTTGAGTCGGGGACCCTTCCTTGTCTACTCTCATTATGAGGTGGTTAAGATTGGAGCGATGCTTCGCACCCATTGGGTTCCCTCTTCCATTTGTAGATGTATCTTTTACTTACCAGGTTTTGGTGGATGTTGATGATCGATTGTCCTTATGTACCCGGATAGTTGTATATACTTAGGTTGTAATGTATTTAATGATAAAATTTGTTGTCTCCCATTGGGGTGTGATGTGATTATATGTAATTTTGAGATTGTATTCTTTTATCATTGGGATGTAATAATTATTCAAGCCATGTATTTATTAGGGATCATTTGTTATAGTTGTTTATGTTGAAGCTATTATCTATCGAAATATGTAATAATTTATATCTTTATAATTCCATGTATTGTCATATGTGCTTATGTTATTAATGTGGATATGGTTGATGGACATTTTAAATAATGAATGGGAATGAATAGTTTCGTAGTATATTAATTAATGTTATCTTATTTTCGTTATTATGGGTTAGTGTAGTCATGTCGCCGTGTACCCATTGGAACTAGTTGTGCCTCATGATACATTGTTATGTTATAATACTTAAGTATGTTTATTTTATGTTCTTTATTTAAAAAATTGTTACATTTGCTATTAGTTCCTTTGGGGTTCACGGTGAGGGCATGACACATTAGATCTAGGAGGATAAAATCCCCCCAAAAATTTGAATTAATTTTAATTTTGGGCCACATAGGACTCATATTCCCAAGGTGGCGAATGAGTCCCAAACCACAAAATCTAGGCCACACTGTTTGAAAACACTTGAATTATGATTAGATGTTGATTTGTGTTTGGATCATCCTCGAAAAGATGCATTAAATGAGGCTTGTGGATGTAAAATAAGGCCAATGAGAGCATAAAGAAGCTTAATTATTTAATAAAACCCTAGAAAACTCTATAAGTGTGTTGCAACACTTTACGACACTTCAAATAAGGAATCAATGGGATCAATTAGTCCACAAGGGGCCAAGACCTAATGTGAAAATGTTAGACACATTACAACACCAAATCAAGGCCATGTTGCAGGGGACATTTTTTGTCATTACATCTAGCCCCCACTTTAGTGAGAGGAGGAACTTGCTTCCAACTCACACTAAATTAGACTGATGCACATCAAGAGGGGTCCAAATGCACCAATGCTAGTAAGATAGGACAACCATGATCAAGAGGGTTGCACAAGCCCCTAGGACCAAGGCCCTATGGCAAACCCACATAGGCACAAAAGAACACACATAAAAAAAGATATGAAGAATAATAGTAAGGCACAAGCATACATTGCTAGAGTCAAAGAGGAAAGAAAACAAAAGAGGGGTGGATCAAGCTTTGACCATTTTTCCAACATGATGTGGATCAGATCTAGGTTGTTTGTTCAAAAAATGCACACTCACTTTGAGGCAACGAAACTTCAAACTATCCATTGAGTGAGAAATCCAGGAAGGTGAGACACATACACACACATCCGATATGCACTCACACACACGTGAGTGGCTAAGAGAAATTCATCCCTCAAATGGGCTTCCTGTCAAACCATATCAAAGTTATACCTCTTGATAACTTTGATAAGGTGCCACACAAAAATGAACTTTGAGCTTCATGAGGAAAGGAAAACTTTATATTCTTGGAAATCATGAACAAAAAAGAAGGCTCTATAGGCATGCTAATTGTATTATGCAAGGTGGCCATATAACCAAAAATTCAAATGCAACAGCAAGGAATATTCAAAGGAGTCTTGCTTTTAAATTCATACGAGGTCTTAACTGAGGGAACATTGTGCCTAATTTCTCCAAGAGAGGACCAATCAAATAATAGAATATTCACAACTTAGGG
>VDFB02071840.1:0-68119 GCA_007258455.2 Sequoia sempervirens
TTTTGGCAAGAAATTCCAAAGGCACCTAATTGAAGAATGGATTTCGAATTTGTGGCCTACCTACTCACCCCCTCACTTTCTTTTTAAGGGTTTCTTCAGTGTTGAATTTCATAATGAAAGGGATTGAAATGTGGTTCTAGAGCATGGTCCATGGGAACTGCTAAACTCAACACTATACTTTCAAATATGGATTCCTAATTTCAACCCTCTTGAATGCTGCCTATAGGCAAAACCAATTTGAGTTAGACTTTATAACTTACTTACCATTTGAGTTCTAGACTATGAATTGGTTATAGAAGATTGGCAATAGTTTTGGAGTTACTCTGGAGATTGATGAGGAGAAGCTAAAAAGCAATTCATTCCTGTATGCTAGAATCCATGTCGCCTTCATCAAATCAATTCCAACAAAGATATATAGTAACCCTCTGACTAGGCAATGGACGCAGCCAATAGAAATTGAACAACAAAAATTCTTTTGTGTAGCATGTTGAAGCCGCTCACACTAGGAGACTAATTGTCCAAAGAAGGCAAAGAAAAAAAATGGTATGGGTCGAGAAGGCAAAGGATGGTCCAATAGAGGTGAACATCACCAAAACAAATGAGCTAAACCCTAATTCCGAGATAACATGCCCTTTGATAAAGGTGAACCAAAAGTAGCTAGAGGATATAACCCATGGTTCTTGCAGGGCTGCTTGCATGCAACTAGCTCTCATACACATCCCAATGTAGAAGGAAAATCACCAAAAACGGGGCAGCTAGTGGGATCAAATGATGGGGAACAATGGTCAGAGGAGGATGGCTCTAATTTCGATGAAATTGGCATTGTTGATCCAAGATGTATAAGTCAATTTGCTTCTAAAGCCCTAAATAGTGGTCTCTTAATCGAGAAGAAGAAAGGGTAAAAGACAAACAAGCAAAAGTGGGAGGAACTCGCTTAAGTGAAGGGCTTGTCTAACATCAAAGAATACATGCTAAGATCTAAGGGAGTAAACCCCTCCCTTAGAGAGCAATGAAGATAGTCACATGGAATGTTAGGGAAGCCTCTAACAAAAGGCGTATGACTAGACGCCAATTGGAAAAAATAGTTGGTTGACATTGTTCTTCTTCAAGAAACAAAATTGAGTGCAGTTGAAGCTAACCTTTTCATCAATCACTACAAGTGTTGGAATAGTCTCTTTTATGAGGCAATGGGCTCAATTGGTGGTACTATGGAAAGCAAACAATGTCTTGGTTCATTCTTGCTTTGTTGACCCAAACTGGATAATGTGTGAGGTAAGAAGCCTTTCTAGGGATCTGGTCTTTTATCTATTTAATGATTATGGCCCTATCAAAATGGAGGATAAATTTAAATTATGGGAGACTCTAGCCGATCAAGTTTTGGACCATAAAGACAAAAAAATTATTATGGGGGGCAACTTTAATGTGATTCTCAATTTGGAAGAAAAAAATGGCAAACTTTCAATCAAATTGCCTGCATTGAAGGCAGAGGTTTGTGGATTCAACTAGCTTAGGTGATGTGGTCCCAAAAAATGGATTGTTCACATGGACCAACTATCAAATGGGATTTTCAAACATTTTGGAGAGATTGGATCACTTTTTGTACTCATCCTAATGGTTAAATGTTTCAACTATGCTAGAATCTTGTTGGCGTTTAAATTCGCACCTCTGGAATGCGTATTTGAAACGGACAACTATGCACAGATAAACTGCTCTTCAAATTAGGAGGGGAAGCTCCCTCTTGTTGATGGTGTTGAAAGAAAGTAAACTAAAAACTAAGTTGCCTATCTTTTTGATCAGCTAGAGCACAAGGTTTATAAAACACAAACGCAATTAGATTGGCTAAGACCTTCAACTACTTAATTAACTTTGAACTAAAGACGTGCTTCTAACTTCTCAAAGTAATAGCAGCAAGAGAAATTCCTTAGAAATGAACAAGGTAGATTTTGACAAAAATACTTAATAAACTCTCTCTCAACAAACACCTACACACTTCACTGTAAGTTGAAATCAAGATCATAAAAGTATAACAAAAATAACGGAAATTTGAGATTTTGGATCAAGGCAAAGGAGGCTCGTGATTTTATTACTCAAACTTCTGGAACAAAATTCACTTCTAACATGCCTTGAACAAGAAAATTGCAGCTAAAGAGGCTTGCAATCTTGCTCTTTACACAATACGAACAGCAATTACAATAACTTCTTGTTGGCTAAAAGAGACTCAACAATTGGCTATCATAAAACAATTGAACAACACTTGAATAACAAATAGAAGGCACAATAGGCTTAGCGTTTTGTTCTCATAAGCACGGTTAAAGAAAATAAATGAGCAAAGGCTCTTATTTATAGAGAAGCAGAGGAGTAGGGAACCCTAGAATCTCCTTGCTTTCACAATCTAGGGCTTGCTCAGCAAACAAGTTTTATTACTAAATCTAGAAAGAAGATAACATCTAACACCTAAGAAAGCAAAAAAAGCGGGAAACGCCAACTATTACATTTATCTTCTTTCTCTTCTTCAAAGAATGGATAAGAATCGTTCCAAGAATAGAAAGAAAGCGGAAAGAAAGCTTCTAGATGAAAGCCACTTTAAATCTCAATCATATCCGCTAAAAAGCAGGAAATTGGGTCCCGGTCAGGTGCATTGATACCATCTAAGGCAATATTTTGATTCTCCAAGATCTCCTCACCTTCTGTGATCAAACTTAGAGAATCCTTCACTTCTTTGGCTGCTTTATGAGTTATGTTCTTGAAAAACATCGCTGCCCGAAAAAATGACTCACTAATTGATAACTTGGCGGCTCTGCAACTTTATGTTTCTGACACCTCTCTTGATTTCCAATAGAAGAGTATTGCACAACTCTTTTCCGATACCTTTCCTTCTTCTCATATCACACCTTCTCTCGTTTTTCAGTTGAGATGATGAAGTTTTGACATAGTGCTGATTTGGTCTCAAACTCGAGGGGAGTGTACTCCATATTGAAAACCTTGAAGAATGACTGTAAACTTGCCTATGTTCAGACAAGCTTTGAGCAACTTTCTATTTTTAGAATGCTGGTTTTTCTTCCTCCAACGGACAAATTTTTGGAAATTTTTCTGAGATATGGGTTTTGCTCATAATTTCATTGCAAGACAACCTAGATCGTCCGTTTTTTAAAATCTTGAATTTAGACTCCAGCGGAAACCCTGACTTCTTCAAATTTTCACTCAGCTCTAACTGGTTTTATTCCGAATACTAGAATTCACCCAGCTTGATTAGATTTGCAAAACCCCCGGAAGGGCTGATCAAAGCGTCAAACTCCTAGAATTTCTAGAAATCTTTGAAAAACGTGATATGGGTTTTCCTTAAGACTGGATTTGAGAGGACCCGTATGGTTGAACTCAATGTGAATCGAGGATTTCACCTGGACATGCAAAGCAGTCAGCTGTAACTTGATGAAGTTCTTGAAAATTTCCTTCAAGATTGAAAGAGAAAGCACCCTGTGATGATTGAAACCCGGAACCTTTGGCCTTCCTTTGAAAAAGTTTTCAATCTTCCTCGATGAAAAATTTGAAAAAACAAGGGTTTATGCTTTCTGATTTGAAAAATCTGATGAAAAACCAGCAAAGATGAATTCTTGGATCATGAAAATTCTTCAAACATGCTGCTCCAACTTTCTCCTTTGAAGGCTACCTGCAAAAATAACAAAAATAACATTGAAAAGAGGTGTTAAATAGACTTTAGGGCTTGAATTAGGTTTTGCTTTCTTTTGCTTTTATTTCAAAACCCTAAAATCTTTGTTCAATGCGTTTGGATGCCATCCTCCTTCACTGGTAATTTTGAAACTTTTGAAAATTATGAAAAATTTTCTAAGGCATGAGTTGGGTCACCTCTTCACCGGGCTTCTATTTTATCCAGTGTTAGTCAAATTTTGGCATTTTCAACTTTTCTTCATTTTGACCCCCTAGTTCGCCTCTGATTTCCCGTTTGCAGATTGATCTGATAGGCGAGCTGAAGGATTCATTGCGGAGCTCGACTGATTCTGAGAAGATTTTTCTGGAGACATCTCTGGCAAAACACTTCATCTTGACCTCCAAAATCATAGGTGCCTTTTCCTTCCAGGGGCGCCCATTTGGTCCAGAGTTAACCATTTTTATGATCTTCAACTTCTTCATTACCTCCTCTTCTACAAATGATCTCTTTGAATCTAGAGCTCCGGGCGTCGAATCGACTGCCTCTCATGCTCATCGCGAAGCTGATGAGATATTAGGTTGGGTCCTCTGGGATGAACTCTGTCAAAAAGTGAATTTTAGGCCCTCAAAAGTTTGGGCGCCCATCTTGGCTGGGGGCGCCCATGTTCACCAGAGTTAGATTATTTTTTAACTTTTTTTGTTTGCCTTTGAATCTTGGTTTTCAACCTTCGTCGGACCCTACTTTTAGCTCCTTGTATCTGGTGACTGCGAACTCTGATCGGCATGTTGGATATTGTTGTGACCTTTTCACACATCGCCCCATTCAAGATGGGGACCCCTAATTTTTGCTCCATTCTGGTCTTTTGGCTTTGGTTTTTCTCTCTCTCTCTCTGTCTGTCTCTTTTCTGATGTCTGCCTTTTGAGGATTGTGCCCGTCATTGAGTTTAAACGTGAATTTTGGCCAAGTCTAAAAATTAGGGTTTTGAACTTCCTTGCCAATTGGAGGTCAAGCGAAGTGAATAAATTGAAAACAGAGCTTAACATTGCTGTCAGTGTGCTTCTTGCAGACTCTCAGCTAAATTTCATCAGATTCTGAGTACTTACTATTTTTAGTAAGTGTGCAATTACAGGCAATCCTTCGGCATTCTTGGAATCTCGGTAATGCGCCGTGATTCTAACATGTCAAGCTGCTCAAGGTAAAACTTGATCAAATCCAGGACTTTCATTTTTAAGCCCGCCTTCCGGAGTGCATTTCTGTGGCTTGATGCGAGCCTTTTCAATGGTATGTCCGGATTCTATGGTTTTCGAGACCTTCGCGACAGGCAACATGCAAAACGACGATAAATCCTCGAGTTCACCGTAGAGCTTCTTTAGGGTTTGTATGTCTGGTTTTCTTTGCATGTCCGTGATATTCCTTATGGGTTTTTCTGAGATTTGCAAAGTGGATGTGACATGCAAACCGAAAGATGATCACTCCATTTAGGAACTTACTATTTTAAAGTGTGGTGTATCCCGGCAAATTTCGCTTCCCAAAGACTCCGTGACCACGGTTGATCTTAATGCATCAGAAACGAACAAACGGACGCTTTGATATGTACGTAAGATGAATTAGGGTTTCCAACTCGAGACCCAAAGAGGGGTAAAGGTCGATTCTTTCAAACCGTGTAGTTCACCGGCGATCAACATCCTTCAAGCTACCGGCCGTAAAATTGAAGATTAAACCTGAAAGAATTTACTATTTATAGTAAGTCATTTTGAAACAAGGTGGGGAAGGAAGTAAGTCGCGAACAACAAAATACCGATGCCAACAGGCAGGTCACGTGGTCAGGAGCACGTCATTCGAATTTCAAAGCAAACGGAGTTGTGGAGATATCAGAAGCAGGCAGTTTCTATAAATAGCAAACCACCTTCAGAAATGGGCTAAAAATAGCAAGCCAACCCGAAATAGCAGTGTCAACAGGTTGATGAAGTCATGAGAATCCAGCGTTCAAATTTTCAAATCATTCTGAGCTTCAGAGATGCAAGAATTGAAGAACTTACTATAAATAGCAGGCATGGAGAAGCTGGCAGAGGTCAAGAAAAATGGCTAAGGCATGAATCTCATCCTGTAGCCCCCCCTAACTGCGCCTTCATCTCCAGCATGTGATGAAAAAATTACTAAGTCTGAGAAAATCCTCCTGCCCAGCTAAAATGCGCCCAAGGAAGAGCTGGTGAAAGTTAGAAATTTTCTAAATTAGAAGTTCATCCTTCAGCCATGCCAAAATGCGCCCACTTCTCAAGAAAGTCAAGGAGGTCAACAAGTTTCATCCACCTCCTATGTTGAAATGCGCCCTCAAGGTAATGCCAAGCATGAAAAAAATTCTAAGTATAAACTTCATCCACCTGCCTAGGCAAAATGCGCCCACCCTCAAGGAGAAAGTTTAAAAAAAAAATTGTAAGTGTTGAAGTTATCCTCCTCACCCATCAAAATGCGCCCTCACCTCAAGCCAAGCAAGGTAGTTGCAAAAAGTTTCTAACATGTTTTGTCCTCCACCCCCTTTAAAATGCGCCCACCTCTCAAGTCAAAGAAAGTCAAATGTTTTATCCTCCTCCCATGCCAAAATGCGCCCAAATAAGGGCATGTGAGGACGAAAATGAAGAAGCTCAAGAGTCACAAGTAAAAGGCGTTTGAATGAGCTTTATCCTTCACACTATCTAAAATGCACCAAGAAGAGGAGAAAGTCAAAGGAGGCGTTGAAATAAAGTTTATCCTCTTGCCTATGAGATATGCGCCATATGAAGAATATGGAGTGAAAAGTGGTAAACAAGGTGGAATTGAAGAATGAATAATGCTAGGCGTTGAAGTTAGAAATATCCTCCTCAAGGTGTTGAATGCGCCCTAGGTACATAGAGGGGAGGTAAATATTGTTTGGGCGTTGGAAATGCTAAGCTTGCAAGGTGGTGAAATAAAATGGCTAAGGCGTGGAAATAGATATCCCCTTCAAGTGTGAAATGCGCCTAGGGTGGTAAGTGTGTTAAAAAATTGCTAAGGCATTGAAGTATGCTAGGCGTGGGAATTTAAGAGAAAATATCCTTCATGATAGGCTAAATGTGCCCAAGGTGACAAAGCATGCTAAGAGAAATTTCTCTAAATGAGTTGATAAAAAATTCCTCACAGACAAGATGATTGAAGCGAATAAAATTTTCTAAGGCAAAATTCAAAGTGCACCTATTATGGAATTTAAATATTTTTCTAAGTGCTATCAAAATTCTACCTCTCTAGAGGAAAAACGCCCAAGTCTGGTGAAATGATGAATTTTTCCTTGAGACACAAACAAATTACCAGTGAAGAGGTTAAAGGATGCCAACTGCACAGGTTGATAAATTTTTTTCTCAAGTCAGAGCAACGGGACAACTCACAGGAATGAAGAGCAGGAATAAATTTGATGTAGAATTATTTTTCAAAGGTTCAAAATTCAAGAAAATTAAATGAACCCGTTCGTTGTATATCCATGAATTCGACAAGTTCTAAAAGAAATTTTCTTATGGGTATTGAGGATTATCGATGAGGAATGGATTTTAAGGTATTCCACAGCTTGTCAAGGATTTTGAAGTAAGGATTTTAAATGGGCGCCAGGTTGGTGAATTTCCTAAGGGAAATTTGAGAAATTTTCTAAGGCAAGGGAAGAAATGCTTGTGAAGATAAAACGCCTTGGCGGATGAATTTGAAGTTGGGCGCCTAGATGATTTTTGATCAAGTCCCTGATGAAAGCATTTTTTTTTCTCGAGCCTGAGTTGGATGAAATATCAGAGTGAAGTATGCCCGGGCGAAATACAAGATGGGTTGGAAATTTGGCTAAGGCATGAAAAATTTGAGGATGAAGTTGGCTGGAGAAAACGATGAACCCTTGGAAGTTAAAGCGTGAAAATCAGGTAAGTAAAGTGAATTTATGTTATGAAGTGTTCTAATACTCTTCTCCTTGCTTGTTTTGGGGCTTGTCCGGAGACAAGCGATGACTTAAGTGATGAAGCAAATACTCGATGGGATTTCAGCCTCGAGAAGAAGGAAGAAAAGTTGCAAGAAAATGAAAGCCCAGAGTGTTGGGAACTTAGTAACAAGAAGAAATCTTCAATACTTAGATGGAGAAAGAATGGAAATACAGGTAAAGTTGAAGAACAAGCGTCACTGAGAAAGAAGATCAGAGCAGTGTAATGAGCAGCGTTCAAGATGGAATCTTATAGAAGGATGATGGATATTATGGCTCATTTATTACCCTCTCCTCTCTTGGTGGTTTTTAGGATGGAATCTTGTTTAAGTGAGGTAGCACAATTTGGAGCCCATCTAGTGGAATTATATCATTGCGTCCAGTTAATTTGGGCTATCTATAAAAGGAGTCCCCCTCGTTTGTATCTCATTAGAAAGTAGAGTAGAGCTTAGAGATCAAACTAGAGAGTAGAGCAGATGCACTTTAGTTGTAATATCTTAGCATAGTGTAGTTTGAAGAAGAAGGAAAGTTTTCCTTTGAAAACTTTGTAAGAGATTGTTGCGAAAAACTATTGTAATAAAAGATCTTTCATTGAATGGTTAATTCATCTTTGTTATAAGTAGCTAGCAAGATTTCTTCATCCCTTCAACTTCAAGTAGCATAAAGTAGTGTAGTTTTCAGTTCATGCAAGTAGTTTACTTTGGATTTGTGGTGTTTGATCGACGTAGCTTCTCTTTATCCATACCACTAGCGACTCGCTGACGGTGAGTTTGCCTTGCGTGGTCAACTAGACATCATTTCAAACTTAACTTCGATTGTGATTCGTATGCTTGTATGCATCGTTGTGATGGTACATGTATGTTGAATTATAATTTGAATATTCTTCGTTACTCCCCTGAAGATTGCACCGATTTTGCTTAAGCTGTCCGATGCGAGGCTAGGTGAAATCCGGTTGAAGTCTGCTAAAGTCGAGCCCCACATATCTTGCATTTAGAATAGAACATAAACTTCTTAGGCCCTACACTCATTTAATTTCAGTCCACTTCTGGTTAGATTAGGAAACTTGTACTCACTTGCTAAATCATTTTAATTACACGAAAGCCCTTAGTCCGCTGTCTGCTGTCAACTGTAGAACAATTGTGCAAAGTCCCCTTGAAATACCAAATAATATCACATCAAATAGGACTGTCGCATTGAAGGAGCCTTGGAGTTAAATGTATGATCTATATCTGCCAATCTTAGCATCTGGGAAACTTTTGTTCAGAGGATAGAATTGTAGTTGGCAACTTTGTGTGTTGGTGTAGTGTTCATAAAAACCGTTAACACTAACTTAAAACCAAATTAAAAGCACTAAGATGCAGCAATAGAGTCTTCTTTCTTCATTTTCAAAGAATACAATATTCTTTTAAGGTACACAATTTATTAGTCAAACTCTTCGTTTGGTAAATATCATCTATTCTTTTCCACAGATTCAATGTGGTAGCCTCCAATGAGATATTTAAGAGAACAAAATTTGCAAGACATAACAATATGGTCCTTGTGCCTTTTTGTCCAACTTTTTCCAATTTTCATCAGATATATTCACAAAATTCACTAGACATATTCTTAGGCTTCACTTCTTTTGCAATAGTTCTCCATTGATCCCTTTTTCCTAATAGATCTTCCATTTTAAGTTTCCACAATTCGCACTCAAATCCATTGAATATTTTAATCTTTGAACAAGATGTGTTGGCCATGTCTTCAACCACACACTGATTTACAAAACCACTAAATCAAAATCTCCCATTGCAACCACATAGTCCACAACACTCCAAGAAAATCTTCCCTCTCTCTAATTAAGTTGTAGCTCTGATAGCAAATGTTGAAAGTAGGGTAAATATATACAATGGCAATACAAGAAAATAGTGAATTAATCTTATTAATTGATTAGATTAACATATGATTAGCTATCAAATCTGAAATATAACATGGAGAAAGGCATATAACAACAAATTAAAATTAGTGACAATGCAACATTGAATATACATAGAGAAACCTTTTTCGAAGAAAATTCCCACCACAAAGACACCAAGCTTGTATTAATGAGAAACAATCTGCTACATCAATACAATCCACTCCTGCTATTGACTCCAACAACATTCCAACAACATAATAATCCACTTGTGTTATACCCAAACCAATTTTTTTGCTTCATTAAGGCATTTTGCTTAAAAGAGTCTAAACCTTGTTAAAATGATGTCAAAATACAGTTTTTGGGCAAGTCAAGTATGGACTTTGGTCAGTGTCATGTTAGTCATCAGCAGCAATTGGTCAGTACTTGGAGGTAAAAACTTGAACCTGGGACTCAAAGCAAGACATGTTATGATGGAGAAGTGCTTCACGACATAATTATACTCCTACAAGTTCAATTCAGTGGCCAGAATAGTGTTCTGAATGAGGAAATAGATGAGACATTTTTAGAAGAGAAAGCAGATTTCTTACATGGCCTAAGAGTACACAGGCTGATTTAGTTGCATGTGCTTGCAAATACATTCAATCTCTTCAGAATTAGTCTAGCTTTCCGATGAGCTATCAAGTGAAGTCATCTAAAGTGCAAAACTCTGGCAATTGAAGTCAGAAGTTGAAGGTACAAGGAGAGTGCATGTTGCAGAGGCTGTCAAATTCACAGTTTCTGTGCCCCTGTAGCCCAGGGGCGCCCTTGAATTTGACCCCTCAGATGGATGAATTTGCAAAATCTGTTTCTGGGGGATCTTTTCTAACTTAGTTCAGCTCCGCAACACACCAGTTCGCAAGATGATCCAACATTTTGAGTGATTGTGATAGAGGTTCTATCGAGCATATAAAACAAAGGGTGGAAAAATGTAGAAATACACACACGTATCTCTACCATAGGCAGTCATACAGCCTTTAGGCACACTTGGATAGAGTCTTTTCATGATCATAGTCTTCATATGATTTGGTATTGGAATTCTCATTATCAGCAGTCCGACCATAAGCCTGCAGGATTTTCCAAGCCTTGTACATGAAGGGTCGATGTAGATATTTGAAATCGGACAACAGGAAAATAGGCATTGGAAATACACTCCCTTGGAAAGGCGCCCTTCTTTTTTAGGAGTCTTAGAAGCCGAGAAGGTCTTAGAAGCGTTTTCACCGTCACCTCAGAAGACATCTCTTCGATTACTTCTATGTCACGAGGAGAGAGATTGAAAGCGATTGTGCGAATTGGAGCACTCCAACTCCCAGTGTCAGGGGTCAAAACATGGCGTCCGGATGAAAGTTACACTTTTGTCAAATTAGTGATTGCGCCTTCACAGGCTAGGGGCGCCCTTGCTTTTGGGGTTCCTAATGCAGCTTTTAGGTGCCTTACATACAGTCGTTGGTTGCAGAATTCTTCTAGTCACGCAATGAACCTATCATCCAGTCAGTAGGGTTCATTGTTCACCGGTAGCAGCAGTTCGAAGCGTGAGATGGAAAAACAAAGAAATGGTTGTGGAGACCTTGCATCAATTTAATCAAAGGCGCCTAATTTTTTGAGTTGTCAAACGTTGTTTTTAGCAGTTGCAGCTCCCAGTAGACATTTCATCTTTGCTCTACAGGCTTCGCAGAGGATATCTCAGCTCAGTCACAGCCTCACTCAGGCATCCAGAAATCAGAGCTGAACATAGGCAACTATAACTTTCAGTGAGCTATAAAGTAGGAAGTTAGTAAAAAATCTCATAAATTTTGCAAATGGACGCCTGGAGAGTCAAATTTAGACTTTTCGGAATCAGTGAATTTTTCTGAGTGCATCCAGATGCTGAGATTTTTATTAAATAATATTAAATTTCAACTTTTTGCATACAAACATTAAAATGGCGTTTTTCTTCAATATTTCAATATTGGCGCTTGTTGTGACCTTTTCACACATCGCCCCATTGCAAATGGGGACCCCCTGTTTTTGCTTTTTTTTTTGTCTTGGCGTCGCAACTGCTAATCACTAGTCTTTTTACAATGAAGAGTTAGAGTTTTCAGGAAGTCACTTGGGTCAAGTAGAGAATTCAAGCACAAAACAGTGCCTAGACGTCATGGAAGTGCTTAGAATGTCCGAAAGATGAAGATCGCTTGTGCTTTGAGTCAATTTTGACACTTACTATTTTTTGGGGATTTTGCTTTTTTGCTTTTTGCTTTTTCTATTTTTAGAAAATTCACCTAGGGTTTGGGTCTCACAGGTCATGGTGTCAACGTTTCATCTTCAAAATCAAAGTTTTGCACCTTTAAGAGTAAAAAGCACGAAAAATCACATGTCAAGGGTTTGATTATCCAGAAGTTGACAAGAATGGCAGCAAGAAATTCATAGCACAATCATCATGAAGTTCGCCATACTCAAGATGAAGGCATGTCTAGCACGAGGTCAAGTCCACCCTAGCTTGGAGAAGGAAATGGCAAAGAAGTTATGAAGTCCGCCCCACTTAGGAAGTGTCTTGCCAACCTTGAAGTCCGCCCTTGCATCATGGCATGAACTTGTTGAAGTCCGCCATGCCATGTCTTGGCTAGGATAAGGTCCGCCCAAGTGGAAGGAAAGCATGTCCAAGCATAAGCCAAGTTCGCCATGCTAAAAAGGAGTATGGAAAGGATGTCTTGAAGTCCGCCCTACCTTGGCAAGACAAAGATGGAGTCCGCCCAGCCTAGAGGAGGAGAGAAAACTTAAAATTTTGGCCAAGTATGGATGCCTTGGGAGAGAAAACTTAAAATTTTTTGCTAAGTATTGGCCCCTTGGAGAATGATGTTAAGTTTCAAAGGAAGAGAATGGCAAGACAAGTGCAAAGTCCGCCTGGAGAAGTGTCCAAGACACTCCAAAGTCCACACTCAAACATGATGGAAAATTTCTAAGGCATGAAGTGCCTAGAGGAAAGATGTGAGATGGAAAAGAGGCTTCCAAGTCCGCCCAAAGAAGATGAGACTTGTCTAAGCCAACCTTAAAGTCCGCCCCAAGGAAAATGTCCAAGATGATGCAAAGTCCACTTGGGAAAGAAAAGCTATGTCCAAACTACTGTCAAGTTTGCCCTTGGCTTGAATGATGCTTGTCCAAGGCAATGAGAAGTCTGCCCTAGCTCCAAGATGAAATGGCAAAGCACAAGTCAAGTCCGCCCATGAGGAGATGTCAAAGATGAAGTCAAGTCTGCGTAGGCAAGAAGGAAAATGTCTAAGTGTTAGCAAAGTCCGCTCTGGCTTGAAAGAAGCATGTCCAAGACACTATGAAGTCCGCCTACACATGGCATGAAGTTGGTTAAGTCCGCTTGAGAGAAATGAGACATGTCTAAGGGAAGATCAAGTCCGCCATGTGCCTGTCCAAGCTAGTCCAAGTTTGCCTTGGCATGTGAAGAGTAAAGTCCGCCTGGAGGGAAATGGGATATGTCTTGCCAAGGTAGTAATTCCGCCAAGCATGAAACAAAGATGGCATAGCAATCAACAAAGTTCGCCACCTCCCAAACAAGAATTGTCCTGACCAAGTGTCAAGTTCGCCAAGGGGAGATGAAAAATGGCATGACATGTGCCAAAGTCCGCCAAGGTTAGAAACAAACATGGTAAAATTTGCCAAGAGGAAACAAAAAATGGCTAAGTATGGGAAATACTTCACAGAGAAAATTCCAATTTTCTCCATTGTGGTGAAAGCACAGAAGCATTCTTCTCCAAATTCAAGGCACTTGAAAGAATATTCGGACATTTTGGGGGGATTTCATCTACAATCCCAAACCTATTGAAAGCAATCAGGGCAACTTCTTGAAGGATTTCATCCCCTGAAGAATTAAAGACAAGCTCCCAATCAGAATCAGATGGTGACAAGAAGAGTGTTCCAAACAAATTTCCATACTTAGAGAATTTCTTGACACAAATTGGATAATTCAGAGAGGAAAAACAAAGGAATAACACCAATCCAATTCAAGCAGGAGGAATTTTAAAGCAATCAGGAAAGAAAATAACTTAAAGTCTAGACATTTGCTCCAAGGGGAGACTTCTAGACCTCAAGTGTAAGTGAGAAGAAGAAATCAAAATCTCAAAGGAGATCCAAGATCAAAGCTAGGAAGGAACAAGCGCAAAGGACAGAGTCGTTGGCAAGGAAGGATATTCTAAGGCAAGCACGTGGAAGAAAAACAAAGTGACCAAGGAAGACATCCAACACGCTGAGGTGGCGCCTCGTCATCTTCCAACCAACAAATTGTTCCAAATCAACATGCAACAACTTTCTATTTTATTGTTGGTTTATATTTAGCAGAAGGACAAGTGTCCCCAAATGCAATTTTCTCATTGGTCGAGAGGTAGTTGGTTGTGATAGACCCTAATTGGGGTTTTATTTTGTAATCTCGGCCGTTGATTCGAAATCATCTTGGCCATTGAATTGTAATCAAAGAGCCTATAAATCGAGCTCACCCCTCATTTGTAAAGTGTGAAGAAAGTGTATGAGATTGTTGCATATTGCTATTTCTGATAATAAAAGCTCTTATGCATGATTTTTTGAATCCCTTTTATTGTCAAGTGGTTTGCAAGGTTGCATATCTTCTTCAACATTAGATTAGAATTATGATAGAATTTGATTTGAATGTTTGTTAAATGAATGAAAGATTTGATAGTATTGATTGGTGAAACTTAGCTCATACTTTCTTTGAATAGATGATTTTTATTTAATGCGTAAAGTTAGCCTGAGCTTATGATTGTGGATGCTTAACTTCAGTTTGGATAAGTATTGTTCAAGACATGAAAAATATAATCACACCCCTTGAAGATTGCACCCACTTTGTGTAGTTGTCCTAGGGAGGCGAAGCAAAGCGTGGTTACCAGTTTCGCCTAATCTTTACCATCTCTTGAATTCTTAGGAGTAGATTAGAACTTCTAAACCCTTATCTCCTTTTTAGTTTGTTTGAAGTCCATGATCCAAGACCCAAATAATAGAGCTTCACTGTCTAGACCTTCATTGTGAATTAAACGAGTCTAGCGTAAGTCCCTTTGTGTATTACCAGCATATCACAATGCCCATTGAGCTTATCCACACGTCAAGACTTGACAAAAGAAACCTTGGAATCGCCATATGATCTTCTCGCAATCTTAGCATACGTGGTGGTTTTTCAAGAGAGGATAGAGTGTCTTTGGACATTTTACTCTGTGTGTTCGGTGGATGATAAAACATACTCCAACAACACCCTTTGTAGTCTTAAATTACAAATTTGCATGTAAAGGTAACTGAATATTTTAATATTATTTATTTTCCAGGACTTCGAGTTAGTGCCAGTTTGAACTGAAAGGGGTCCAATCATGATTTTTCTTTTTTAGTCAGGGTTTAAAGCTTGTAGTGGTGCCATTATGGTGCAAATTTGCTCTATTTATTCAAGTTTGGCGTCATATTTCATTCATCCAGCTTGAGCAGAGGCAAATTTCTTCCTGAGTTGGGCGAATTTTTATCAACAGTCAGTTGTGAAGACATCAAAAACATTCTTTTGCAGGTACAAGTCCAGATTAATGAGCAAAATTCAAGACAAAGTGGCGATTTTAGCATAAGAAAAAGCATCAAAACCTCAATCTTCTGTCTCAAATTCTTCCATTTCTTGTCTTATTTTCTTTCGCATGTTTAAGAAGCTGGCGACTTTTGACAAAACAAATCATCTGGGTTGATTCAGAATAGCTTCCTCGACGAAAACCATGTGCTAGAATTTTTTAGGAAAATTTGTTCCGGAGCATCAGTTCTCGAGGTTCTAATTTTCTTAACTGAAATCCCTTTGCATGGTGGCGTAGAAGTCCAATTTTTGCAAATCTGTCATTCTGGGTTGTCTTAGAATCTTTTTCTGGACAAAACCCATCTCTCAAAATTTTTCGTGAAAATTGCCCTCCAATAGGCTATTTTTAGCCTCAACAGGCTATTTTTAGTTTTCTAGAAAAATTGTCAGAATATAGTCGTGTTCACAATCAATAGGCGAGTTTTTCAGAATGCAGTATACATAGCTCAAATTCAAGACTAAGTCAGTGTTGACTCATGACTTCATCAAAACAGTTGATATGAATCTACATAAGGTGCTTCTAGAAGCAATCTTGGATCCAATCAAGATAAAAGATTCAATACTTCAAAACATTCAACAATCCGGGTTGCTAGAAGCCGCTTCTATCCCTATTTCAGTTCATTGCATAGAGTTCGTAATGTCTTGTGTTAAGCATTACAATTCTGCTACTCACGAAATACAGTCAGTAGATGGACGGGTGATGTGCAGTCTCAAACCCCTAGACATCAAGAGATGTTTTGGTATTCCTCAACATCCGAACAGTCTAGTCATTTCCATGGACCAGTGTGAGAGAGCATTCAATGCTGATATGGACAAGTGTCAAAGTAAGATGGCAAAAAGATGGTTAAAACAAAAGAACAAATTGCCGAGCAATGTGGGTCGTGGTGAATACAAAGAGGAGTATGCGATTTTGATCACACTTCTCAATCGCGTCTCAAGTCATGCAGATGCAAACAGATTCCAGCCCTGGATGTACTATATCATTGGTCAAATCATCTCCGGGCAAGAGCATTATGACTGGGCATCCTTCATCAGCGACATTCTCCACGAGCAAATCACCGGTTTTCTAGTTGCCCACCAGTTTCATATGTGTTCTTATCTTGTATACTTGATCGCCTATCAGGGTCAGTTTAGAGGATTGGACATAGTGGGCATACTCAGTGTACAAAAAGTCTACCACTACTATGACTAGCTTGAGTTCACAAAGGCTAAACGACATTTCAAGCGTGTGCATGAGGCTTTCTTGACGTACACAGTGAGGAACCTAGACCAGGAGTTACATGTACGTATCTTAGCGGTTGCCAGAGCAACGATAGTAGATTTGGGCAGACTAGTTTATTCAGTTCCCTACATACACCTACATCCGTGTTTATGGATGCATAGGAAATCCAACCATGCTTCCACGCTATCCTTCAGATAGGACAATCTTCATGGAGTTCCTGAGGCAATTGTATGATCATCTACGTTTGCGCCATAAGCGTAAACTAGCTACCAACTTTCCAATGCAATTTGGAATCTATTGGTGTAGGACAATAGTTGATGCTAAAGCTGCAGGACAAGAGTTAGAAAAGTTTCATCTCAAGTACCTTGTCGATGCACGCACCTATGATCCTTGCGGTCATTATTCAGCACGCCTTGGTGGTCACCCTTACCATAAGCCTACAATGGAGGATTATTGGGTAAACTGCGAGGATGACTTTGAAGTGCGTAGACATAGCTACAACAGGTTCTCTCTCTCGCAGATTTCTGTCTTCTTGGCAGAAGATGTGGGAGGTTTGTCAAATGATGAGGGAGATACACTTCCTCAATTTTTCAGAGAGCAGGTTGACACACAACCACTGCCGACTGTTGATTGGTTCACCAAAGAATACTCATCAAGGAGAGGTCGAGTAGAGTTATTTAGAACATCATACTCTATCTCGAAAGAAAGAAGACTAGGAGGGTAGTCGTGCCTAGAATAGAGCCGCCACCGGTGGATGCTTCAATATGATCCTCGTCTAAACCTAAATAGAAGAAGAGGAATAACCCTCCTAAGAAGAATCAAGTCCCTAACAGTTCAAAAGGGAAGGCACTTGCCACTAAAACACACGTGGAGCTAGTTGAGTGCCAGTTTAGAGTTTTCTAGAGCCCGAGGTTCAACCTCGGATACCATCACCGACACCAGAGCAGTCTCCGGTTCCAATTCACATTGACTTGGACCTAGACTTGCCACCTCGCAGTAATGCCTCTACGCATTCACACTCATCAGAACCTCTCATGACTAGCACAAATCCTTCCAGTGGGATAAGTCAAGACTCATCTTGGCTTGAGAATCAATTGGGTAGGAAGAGAAGGCAGCCATCATACGTCCTTGATCATTCGGATTTTGATCATGTCTACCAGGATGCACTAGACAAGAGGATCAAGAAATAGGTTTATGTTGAGAGGAATGCGGACAAGGAGATTGTCATAGAGATTGCTGCGCCTCCAGAGGTTAAGAGTCTAAATGAGATTGAAGTTCAAGACTTTGAAGTGATCACAGTCAACCTTGGTAGGAGCACCCGCTAGACAGAGGTTGATCTCCTATAGGTTGCAACGGATAGCGCAAGGGATAGAATACTGAAAGACAGAGAAGATAAGGCAGCCCTCAAGGCTGAAATCAATCAACTTCGTCAATACATCTCTAGCCTTGTACACGGGACGGGAAATGTCACCGCTTCACTCCCACTGATGCTAGAGCCACCAACAGAACAGGGCTAGCTTAATTACCTAGTTGCATACGACAAGCGTTTGGAGGATTGGGAGGAAGAGTTCGTCACTAGAGGCTGCTTTGTGCTTGCAGAGTTATATTAGTTGCGGTACAATGCACGCGAACTTTGTTTATGTCTCCAGGATGAGGAGCGAGACTTGGTGATGGACAGACCTAGAGATGAGATCATGATTGCTCACCTGAGAGTGGCATATGAATCAATCACAGATGCAGAAGACAAAGAGGCTATCTACACTTGGAGGACACAGTTGATCTTCAAGGCGAAGATAGAGGAGACAATGGCATCAGAGTTGGCTGAGAGTAGAGAGCACGTTACTAGTGCACTCCAGTACGTGAGAAATTTCGTGTCTTGCATATCGTGCCAGTATCAACTTGAGGGTGGTGCATATGTTGAGCTTGCTGATGTTCAGTCAGGCACTCATTCATGGTATTTTTAGTGGGGAGACCGTTGGCTGTAAGATGAATCAACTTACAGTCATGTCAGCGTTGTTCGATGAGGCAGTTAGGAGCAGAGGTGAATTTCATTGCTGGATCACAGGTGGTGAGGACATGTTGCATAAACACAGTATACTTCGGCAGAGTATCAGTGCCCCAGACAGTGACGCAGTCAACAACCTTGTGGAGGGGTTAGTTGCTCGAGATCACGGCCAGTGAACTCCAGTTCCCACCTATTAGGATAAACATTAGACACAACAGTTAACTCAATGCTTCTTTTCGAGTTAACTCGTTGTTCCACATCTCATGCATGTCTATTTTGGGAGACATCTTTGTACACTTGGAGTTTCATTTAGGGTTTTCGTTAACTGATGATAGTGTTCCAGTTAACTTGCTTTCAATAAAGATGTGCATGCTTGCACATTGTCCATTTAGATTAGATGTACTGGTTAACTGATGGTAGCTTTCCAGTTAACTGTATTGTTTCCTTTATTAGGGTTTAGCAATAAAATCTTGCATGCATTGCAAGACTGTAGTTGACTCAAGGTGATTTTAGGGTTCCCTACACCTTTCGATGTCTATAAATAAGAGCTTTCAGCTCATTTGTAAATAACTTTTGCACGCGATAGTAATAAATGTTGAGCCAAATTTGCCTGTAATATTGCTATTCTGTATCTGTTCACTTTGGTTGGATAATCATTGTTTCATGTTCTTGTGTTTATAAGCTTTGTTTCATATCTACACCTCAGATAGGTGTTGTCACCTCCTTGGGAATTTAGAATTAAGGCTTATCGTTTGTTGTTATTGTGTTAATGAGCTTTGTTTCATGTCTACACCTCGGATAGGTGCCATCACCTCCTTGGGAATTCAGAAGTAGAGTTCATCGTTTGATGTCGTCGCCAATAACCTTTCTTTCAGCCTACGCCTTGGATAGGTGTTGTCACCTCCTTCGAAATCTTGTCTTAGAGGTTATCGTATAAATCATTCCCGCTCTGTTTCCTCATGCTTTGATTTCTTAAGGAGATCGGATAGTATAAGCTAGTTAGTTTTGAGTTGTAGTTAAGATTTTGCGAAACTAGAAAATCCTTGGCTGCAATGTTCGAAGTTTCTCGAAAACCTTGTGCCTCTTTCAGCTGAGACAAAAAGATAGGAATTAGTTTAGTTTACTTTTTCAAGCATTTGTCCACACAACGAGGGAGCTTCTCCTCATAATTTGAAGAGCACTCATCACGCAGTGTGCATAGCTGTCCGTACCAACTTGCACTCCAGAGGTGTTAGTTGTTACGCCAACAACTTGCATAACCTATAAATCCTCCATCTAATGCTTCCAATATATAGAGCAAAGGGAAGATAAAACCATAAGTGGTTTCTCAATTTTTATGGTCCATAGTGTTTGCATTTTAATTTGTCGCTTTTATGACAACATAAAGTGGAATAGTGTGAGGAAATCCTTTCTTCGAATTTGTAGGGGAAGCTCTTGACTTAATTTACTCCTAATATCTAAAACAAGTTAACTAGATTGCTACTTGCATATTATATAAATTATTTTTGAGTGTTTTGCATGAAAGTAAAATGGTTGAAAACAATTTAAACATATCATTTTTTATCTCGGAGGTGGGAGCACAAAATTGAAAGTGCTTATCTCATCACGAGTTTTTCTATTTATGCAACCAAACAATAATACTATCTATTGATTAAAGGAGAGATCATTAGATTCATATTAACAAAAATATTGGATTTGAACAAACAAAACAATATCTCAAGGACAACTATGAATGGAGTATAAGATTGAAAAGGAACAATAACCCAAATAACCCAAAACTCAAAAGTCTACAACATCAACTCCAAAGAATAGAAGATAGATGCTGTGCAAAGTTAAACATGGATCTTTATTGATAACTTGACAAATTCTTACCCCTACAACACTATAATCCAATTCTTCAACTTGAATGAAAACGTCCGCAGTATAAGTACACAAACTCCCATTATATTCAATATGCTTAAGACACTTATTTGTAAACTCTCTAAGAGAAGCTTCTAGTGAATAATAATAAAATAATGATTTAAAGCTGCTTTTAAATACTCTATCTCTATGCTTCTAAAAAGAGGCAATAAATGCTTAAAATAGACTAGAAAAAGCTTTTCTTTGCTTTAAGATTTGCTTTCTTTTTTCAATCTGGGCGCCTAAATCAATGTAGAAACCCCAGTTTCCCCTGTTTCTCAAATCTGACTGTTTTGTTTGTTTTTCTGAAGTTTTTGGTTTTTTTGTGGTTTTTGGGTTTTTTGCATAAGTATGGCAAAGTGCGATTTTTGCAAAGAAATATAGAATAAATTCAAATAAAATCTCTCAACACTGGAAACTATGAAATCTATGGAGAATAAGGTTGCCAGTCTATTATTTAATCTTCTGAGACAATTACAACAGAGATCTGATATCATGCAACAAAGAATCAGCAATTATTTGATATAAAGAACCTGGTATTTTTGCTGCAGACTGGAAGTACATAAATGGTACGACTGTTATAGTAAGTACGCTTCTCCCTCCGTTACACAAGCTCAACAGCTCCCAGAAGTTCCAGCGCCAACTTTGGTGAAGATTGTTAGCCTGAAAGATAGGCGTTTTGACCAGCATAAAGAACACGCCTCCTTAAAGATGGTACGGCCTGGTACTGTAGTACGGCCCTGATGTCAGCAGCAAATAATAAATAAATAGTACGGCTATCCTCTGGATCTCCAGATCTGAAATAAATATAGGCGCCTCCACTCTGTAAACCCTCTGAATGAATTTGCAAATCAATAACCCTGAATGTTTATTATCTTTGATGCTCTGTAACTTCTTCTGAATGAAGAAATCTCTCAACTGGCAATAAATCAGGTGATATTTCACACCCTCTGAATCACTCTCACTGGAGATGGCTCGTTCCCCAATGCATTCGAGACTGAAACCCTAAAGCTTCCGTTCTCTGACGAAGACTTGATCAATTTTCAATTCACAATAGACATAATGGCTCGATTTCCAATGCAAACTGCCTTATACTCTCAAAAGTGCGAATTCCTAAAAGATAGGGATTATTAAAAGAATTCGACTTTTATTATTTTAATATTTCAATAGTCTCAGCTGTAATTTTTGATTATAAAATGTAATCGTCAAATGGCCCCTTTCTGATGATGGGCGACCCCTTTACTGAAATCACTTAAGTTATAATAAAATATTATAACTTTATATTATAAACTCCATTTAATTAATATTTAATTAATTCAATTAAATATTAATATCTCTCTCATTATTCATCCGATGCACGAGCCGTCTGAAGCTGATGAACACTGAAGTGATTCCGAACGCTAACAATCCATACTGCTAAAAATAGCAGGGGTCCCACGCTGACTGCCAATAACTGCTAAAAATAGCAACTTATGCAAGAAGTGTCCGAACGAGCCCGAACGAAAGCCAACTGATCAAATACTGACAAACTGAAGCTGAGCCAACTCCATCAAGACCCTCTATCCAAACTATCAGCCTACGAGGGTCGCATTATAGGCTAATCCTGTGCTCCGAGAGATGTCAACTAGAAGGGGACATGACAATCAATGAATAGGTGAAATGTGCTGCTTTGTTGCTTTAAAATACTAACTTGGCCCTTGATCAAGTTGCCTATGTCAAGGATTGTTATGACTGCTCATTTTTACTTTCAAATATTTCAACTTTGGTGTTGATGCTGTTTTTAGATGACTTGATCACCTAGCCGTGTTTTTCCTCCATCATTGCCACCTTACTCGCCTTTTTTTAGTGGTGTTGCCATATGAAATGTGCAATATTAACTTATGTTTTAAAATTGTTTTCAGCTGGTTGCATTTTCTTAGTGTCATTGCTAGCATTTTTGCCCTTTTAGAGTGGCATTGCCACTGAGAAAGCATGACTTGACTAGGTGTTTTAATTGTCACACTTCCTAACCATTATTTCCAAGTGAATTGCACCTTTACAGTGGCTATGCTCCTTGAAAAATGTGATTTAATTTAACAATTGAAGTCTTTTCATTGCTGGTGCAATTTTATGAATTGTTTGCCAATTGGATCACCTTTTTTGAGTGGCACAGTCATGCCGAAAGTGCAATTTCTTCATTAAATTCTAACTTAACTTGTTGATCGCAGATCTCCACTTGCCTAGCCACTTTGGTTGTTGTACTTTTTTCATTGCTTAGCCACCTAAATCACCACTTTCATTGTGTGTCTTTCACTCAAGCAAACTAATGGTTTATGCTGGTTGCAGTTTCCCAACCACTTGACCACCTTTGTCACTCTCCATCCTTGGTATAACCATTGTGATATTATACTTAGACTTGAGTTATTCTTTGATTGGTGTGGTCCCATAAGATCTTTGCAAGCTCTTTTGTGGATTTTCAACCTCTTAGCCATTTGGAGTGCAACTTTCTAATGGTTTTGCCACTTTGAAATTGATGATAAGACCTATGTTTATCTTGTGGTAATTAAATGTTTCTCCTTTCTTGCCTTGCCTTACGTGGATATTTGATATCCACTGTTCTTCCATTTAGGTTCAAATCTTTGACATTCCATCCATCCTTCTTCAATGCTAACCATTGTATAGCTTAATCATTTTTATTCATTATTTTGCTTCTGTTGAGCAACCTGCAAACATTGTTAGCTTGACAAAAGCGGACCAATGCTCAAAACTTGGCAATTTGACAGAAGGAACAACTTAGATGGAATTGATAATACAACAAGAATGACATTATTACTAACTACAATCTTGGCTGCAGGCGAAGTTTTATAGGAGTATTAATTTTGGCAACTAGAAAAAGGCAAAAACCCACACCCCAATGTGTAATTAAGACAACATTTTAATAGAATCCATGCATAGACAACACCTTTGACTAATAACTCCACATGAACACACATTCCCAAAACTAGCACTCCACTATGAACATGGAAACTAATGAAGGACCCACCACATTATGACAAGATGCTCCAATTCACCCAATGTAACTTCCAAGTGTTACATGTGAGAGACAATCAATTTCATTGATGACAGTGACCGTGTAACTCCCATTGTTGACTTTCTTGCATAACCTCCTTATTCAATACCATTACAACAATTTCCCAATTATCTTGGAGAATAATAAATAAATAATATTTTCTCTCAAACATCCCATGGGTGTCCTAGTACTCATTCTAAGAATGTTGGAGACACATACATAGGATTGAAAGTGAATATCACTAAATCCTAACACATCCCACATCATGGAATTTTGAGTAAGGTACTCCCATGCCCATTTGTTGATGTGATTTTCGTGACCGCACCAATCAGCAGAACAAAGTTGTCTGAAGGCTACTCCATTCTCTCTTGATCAAAGTATTCCGTGTGCTAAGATTGCGAGAAAGTTCGCACGTTCAACTCCAAGGTTCCGAAATACTTGGAATACCCTCGGTTGGTTTGATGTGAATTGTTGTTTTCACGAGGGGACTTACACAATTGTTCAGGATTCTTGCAGTTAACAGTAGATGGATGATTGGAAAGGATTTGTATAATGTGGATGATTTGGCAATAAGTACGTTTTCCTAAAGCTAACCAGAAATAGACTGAAAATAAATGAGTATAAGGGAGAGGTAGTTCTAAATTCTATCCTAAATGTAAGATATGTGGAGCTCAATTTCAGCAGACTTCAACCGAATTTCACCTAGCCTCCCGTCGAACAGCTTCAACAAAATTGGTGCAATCTTCAAAGGGATAGCAAAAGATATTCAGATTACAATTTAGCATACATATACCATCAGGACGATGGATATAAGTATACAAATCACAATTGAAGTTAAACTCAAGATAATTTCCAGTAGACCACGCAAGGCGAACTTGTTATCAACAAGCTGCTAGTGGTATGGAATGAAATGAAGCTACCTCAATAAAACACCACACATCAAAGTAAACTACTTGCATGAGATGAAAATTATGCTACTTTATGCTACTTGAATCCGAAGGGATGAAGAGACCTTGCTAGCTATCCATGACAAAGACGAATTCCACCATCAATGAAAAGATCTATTATCATGAAAGTTTCACACAACAATCTCTACAAAAGTTTTCAAAGGGAAAACTTTACTTCTCCACACCATGCTAAGCTATCAAACAAAATGCCTCTCTGCTCTAGCCTCTACTCTAATCTCCAATCTCTAGTCTAATTCTAATTCTAATGCATTACAAATGAGGGGGACTCCCCCTTTTATAGATAGCCCAGTCCAAAGGACGGCTAGGGTTACAATCAAAAGAATGGCTAAGATTAAGCCACCTTAGCCCTAACCCTAAAAACTGCCAGAATGGGGAGTGGTACATTAAATGAATCAAAGATTCCCACTCACTCCCAAAATAGTAAAGACAATTAATGCCCATAATCAGTCTTCTAGAAGATCATTGTCCAGTAGTGCATTCCCATTCTCTTTCTCTCTGGCTGCAAACTCAATGAACCTGCCAAGTACAGCCTCAACCTCCTGAACTGAAATGGGTGGAATGCAATCAAGCTGGAACTCTAACACCATAACTGACTGTTCATGCCTTGCACAAGATTTTCTCCAAGCGACTAGGGAATCCTGCGTGCTCTGGATCAAGTTGGAGAAAGTGGAAGTGTTCTCAAAGTCATCTTGTACGAAGGTCTTCACCTTTGAAATGAAAGGCACCAGCCTACCCCTCAAATTATCAACAGTCACCTCACCTGGATTCAACCGCCTAGCAAATATGGCCTTGAAAGTATTTTGGACTCCATCAATGATATTGGCCATAGCCTTCTGTACTCTAGTTGAATCTGCCTGTGCTGCGTTGAAGAAACCACGTCTCG
This sequence comes from Sequoia sempervirens, assembly GCA_007258455.2. Lineage (NCBI taxonomy): Eukaryota > Viridiplantae > Streptophyta > Pinopsida > Cupressales > Cupressaceae > Sequoia > Sequoia sempervirens. Next base: position 25,184 of record VDFB02071840.1, read on the forward strand.
TGATTGCTGAAGAATACCATCTAGAAAAATCATACCTGTCATTCTCCTGAATGACCCCTCCATCAATCAGCAACCGCAAAGGAACATGTCTCAACGCCTCAAGATGTGAATTACTTTGCTCTGATAAACGGAAGCATCTCCCCAGGCCTGATCACCTGCCTCCATCCGTGCCAAAATACTAGAAGCCTGCTGAAAAGCAAGAGCAAGGTCTTCCATAAAATTTTCTGTCTCAACACGAACTCCCGTGACCCACTTGTCTGCCTCCCGTGCCATCTTCCCTAACTCCAACAAGCCACTGATTGACTTCTAGGTATGTCACCGGAAGCTCTATTGCTGGAATCTCCTGCCTGGAGGACGACAACTATCCTATCAAAGCCTTACGCCTCTCTTTTCAACTTCTTATACTTTCCTTCCTTAAATAATCTGTCCTTGAGGGTGTGATAGGAGTTATCACATTCCTTTACAATTTGTGCACCTGTGGGGCGTCCTAACTCCAAAGTTGTGACCACATAGTTTTTGGGTACTGCTTCATCTCGGTCATAATCAACCTGTGGCACTGCCATGTGAAGGGTGCGGGAACCATCCTCATCAGGCTTGATATCTTTGAAAACTTTCGTGCTCTCTTCTTCTGTGGAGGCGCGCTGATCCTGTTCAAAAACTCTTCCATTTCAACTGCTGGATCAATCTCTTCGCTGGGGCTTCTTCTCATCCTATCTCTGAGCCAATCAGGTAAAATCTGTATATCAAATGGCATTTCTTGTCTACTTCACGGACTTGTTCAACTTCTATATCATTCTGGTGAGGCTCATCGTCCTCAAGTGGTGAGTATCTCCTGAAACTATATCATCATCATCTCCAAAGCCGTCTCTAATTCTTGCTGAAACTGAGGGTCAGTAGTAGTCCCCTCATCATCTTGCTGATCATCTCTAGCAGGTGCGTTGACGCTCTGGCCAACTGACTCTCTCTGTGGTGGCTGATTATTTTCCTGTACCGCTTGCACTTGATTCAATGCATTTCTTTGATTAGCGAATAAAGAAACCTCCTGTATGCTTGGAGAACGGTTCCAATGGCGGGTGATTCAACTAACTCTTGAGGTTCCGGCTGAACGGGCTCCTGCCGAATCGGGCTCTTTCCTTCTAGATTCGGACCTCGTGGTGATTTGTTTCTTCTTGGTGGTGGTGTCCCCTCCCATCAAGTTGTAAGTCAAAGCAATCGACCTACTCTTCAACCTGCTCACACGCCTGTCAACCCATGCTCTGGTAAATGTCAAGACTGGAATGGAAAGTGTGTCCAAGTCAGCACCCTCTGGTTCTGACCAATCCGGGAGTGGAAGTGGAGTATCTCTCATTGCTTCATAATCTGGATGGACAACGTCCATGTCCTCATTTACCTGGTCTGGTACCAGAATGACTTCACACTCCCTGATCATGTTTATTGGCAACTGAGAGAACATTCTTTTCCTGACTTCAGCCTCGTCCGACGCATCAGCCCAATAATCCTCAATATTTGCCTTATGTTTAAATTCCTCTGACAGTACCCATTTGATGTTGTTATGCGGATCATAGTGCTGTCGGCTGGTGTGATATGAAAAGTGATAAAACTGAAGCTCACTCTCGGCTTCTCTAGCTGCTTGTAATGAAGGACACACTTCATTCGAATTGCCCATAACAATTGGGAAGTCAACACCTCCTTTTTCTTCTGAATTTTATCGTAGGAAACCAATTGCCTAGATATCTCTAACATTAAAATTCTGTTGGTTGGGTACTTAGGCAGTCTATATGGATATGACGAAAATCCTTGCAGCCTTATGTAAGAAAACTTTGGAAATTGTATAAACCAGCAACCATACCTTTCAATCAATTCCTGGGCCTCTCTCGAGATCCTGTGATGCATCCGCTCCTGAAGCAGTCTCGTGATGTGCATGGTGAAGGCGTCATTGACACGCTTGTAATAAGTGGTACTAGTCAAATGCAACTGCGGACAAGCCTCATGAATTTTAAACTGGTGAGAGCCACAACCAACAGGCTCCTTGTATGAAATTCCTTTATACTTCGTCATACGAGCCAGCATGTAAATGATGTAAGATCCCATATAGAATGTCTTCGTTCTTCTCAGGCTCAGGAGTTGCTCGTGCAAATTGTCACTGATCATTTCAGCCCAGTTGACGTACTCCTTTCCTTCTAGCACGAGGTTAATGTAATAGAACATCCATGGCTCAAAAATAAACGACTGCGGGCAGCCTCCAACTCTGCTCAGCATCATGATAAGATCACAATACTCCTGCTTCAAGTCATCTGATATAATTTTCCTCGGCAGCTTCGTATGAGAGGGCTTGGGGTTGCTCATCCAGTGAGTATTGATCGTTTCTGTACATCTCTCGAATGCAGAAGCATACATTCACTCAGCTCGCTCCCTCGATTTGTAAATCATGTTTCTATGCACTGGGATTCCAAAGGCTTCACCAATGGCAGCAGGAGTGAGGTTGGCGAGCACTTGTCCATCTGGTGACATGATTGATCTGTGATCCTTCTCATAGCAATTGGCGCACTCCATCATCAGCTCCGAACACTGATTGGCTGGTGGGAAACCAGCAGCTGCATATAACCCAATTCGAACAATGTTGTGTGAAGTGGTCGAAGGTCGATGATTACCAATCCCCAGCATTCGATTCTTGAAAGTCTCTAGGTTGATGGAGCCCAAGTTCGTATCCGCTAGCTTGCCTAACTTCGAAGTAAACTTCGACTCCGGCAAGAAAGACTTGCTTAGCTTCTTTATAACCGCTTGCCTGGATGCACCATTGTTGTCCTTGCCAGTCGCCCTTGCTTCAACCATCTGCAGGACAATAAACATTCATCAGCAAATTAAATTAGAAAAATAAATAAAATACTTTGCAGGGCTGCCAGTCGACTTCAAGAACTTGAGAAGCTGCAATATCATTTCTCATTCGCAAACCTCAACTTCTTCTTCAACAAATTCGAGCTTCAATACTTAGAAAATTTCTAAGCAAGCTTTAGCAACTTCACTTCACACTCAGCAACTTCAAGCTTTGATAAAATCGTCCACTTTACTTTAGCAGTTGAACTTTTAAATTCGCACTCAGCAATTTCAAGTAGCTTGGTAAGTGCGCACTTCCTTAGCTTCAGCAACTGCACTCTTTGAAATTCGAACCTCTCACTTGCATTGCAACTTCAAACTTCAGCAAATTTCGAACTTCAGCAACTCACAAGTTTCAGCCTTCAGCAAATTCCTCTTCAACAAGTTTCAAACTTCAGTCTCAGCAACAAACTCAACACTAGACTCAGAGCAAATCGAATTTTCTTCAGCTGTGAAAAAGAAGTGAATGACCCTCATCACTTATAGGAAAATCGAATTCTAAAAGAGGCTAAGTTTAGCCAGTGAATTAAATTTCCACTACTTCATTCGAATTTCCCCCCTCTGGTGTTTTCGACACTTGTCTTTCGACGTCTGGAATCTCATTCTTCTAGAAGTTCAACTTTGATTGGCATCTTTTGAATTCACTTTCAAATTTTTTTTTAATTTAAACTCATCAATTTAACAATTTCCATTTGCCAGCCGAAGTTCTGTCTCACAAATTTCAAATTTGAATCACCTCTAACGCTTTGGAAAATTCACCAGTGAAGAATTCAATCAAAAATATCTAGGCAATTTACTTTAAATTCATCGTCGAAGCATTTTCCTTTTGAAAACACATTTTATTCAAATTTGCCTTAGAAAAATTTAAAATTTCCCTTAGGAAAATTCACAATTTGAGCACCGATTAAATTCTTCATGTTGAAGGCCTTGGCGAAGTGCGAAAGACATGGGAATCCATTCCTCATCGAAGATCATCAATACCTAGAAGAAAATTTTCTCGAAAACGTGATAAATCCATGGGTACACAATGAACGGGTTCATTTAAATTTTAAAATTTTGAACCTTAGAAAAATATTATTCAATCAATTTAAATCCGTTCTTCATCTCTGTGAACATTTTGTTGCTCTGACTTGAGAAATTTTTAAATTCATCCTGCAATGCCAATATCTTCTAACTTCATCTTTGGAAAATTTATTCGTGCTTCAAGAAGAATTTCACCACCCTAGGTCTAGGCGTATTTTCTAAGGAAGAAAATATTTTGCCTTAGAAAAATTTTGAATCACTTTGAAAGTTTTGCCTTAGAGATTTTACTCAACTTCATGCATTCTGCCTTGGTGAGAAAATTTTATTTATTCACTCACTTAGAGAATTTTTCCTGAAAGCACATCATGGAGAATTTTAATTTCAACGCCCTCTATATTTTATTTTATTCAACACCTTATGCCTTCTTCATCTCCACTTCCAACGCCTAGGATCAACCTTGTTTTCACCACGCCTTGTATTTTACTTCACCACCTTCAACGCCTAGCATATTTTATTCACCCTCTACCTCACTTCAACTTGGGCGCATATTAGCATGTGTGGAGGATTAATGTTTACCACGCCTTCTTGTGACCTTTCATCTCCTTCATTTTTGTCTTTACATGCCCTCACTTGGGCGCATTTGAGCATGTGTGAAGGACGAGTTTCTAACTTAGAAACTTTTTGGATTTGCTTTGACTTATTGACCATAACTTGGGCACATTTCTCATGTAGAGGAGGATGAAAACTTTCAACGCCTCCAACAAGTGACCCTTGGGCTTCCTCATTTTTGTCTTCACATGGCCCCATTTGGGCGCATTTTGCTATGTGTGAAGGATGAACTTTGTTGACTCCTTTGACTTAATTCAATAAGTGACCATTTGACTTCCAGCTTTTGTCCTCACATGGCCTCATTTGGGCGCATTTTGCCTAGGCAGGTAGATATTTCTCATACTTAGAAATTTTTTCATCACATATTGGAGATGAGGGCGCATTTTGGGGTAGCTGCAGGACGAGACCAACACTTAGAAAATTTCTTGATGCCTCTACCACCTTGGGCGCATTTCTTGGGTGCTGCAGGATGAAATCTAATACTTAGCCATTTTTTCTTCGTCCGCCAGCTTATCCATGCCCTACTATAAATAGTAAGTCCTTCAATTCTTGCATCTCCGAAGCTCAAAATGATTTGAAATTTTGAACGCTAGAACTCCACGACTTCATCAACCTGTTGACACTGCTATTTCGGGTTGGCCTGCTATTCTTAGCCCATTTCTGAAAGTGGTTTGCTACTTATAGAAACTGCCTACTTCTGATATCTCCACAACTCCGTTTGATTTGAAATTTGAAAGAGGTGCTCCTCACCACGTGACCTGCCTGCTGACATCGGCGCCTGCAACTGATTTGCTATTTTTAGCCTGTTTCCAAAATGACTTACTATAAATAGTAAGTGCTTTGTTTGTCTTCAAATTTTACCAGCAGGTAGCTTGAAGGATGCTGATCGCGGTGGTATACACCGATTTTCGAAAATTCTGACTTTTTACCCCTCTTTTCAAGCCCCGAAGCTGGAAACCCTAATTCATCTTGCATGTATATCAACTGGTCTCTGTTTGTTCTCGTTTCTGCTGCATTGCGATCAACTCGTGATTTTGAAGTGCTGGGAGGCGGCTGCCGGGATGCACTGCTAAAAATAGTAAGTTCCCAAATGAGTGACCATCTCGTTTGAATGTCACATCACTACGAAACTCTCAAAAACCCATAAAGAATATGCCGACATGCAAAGAAAACCTTGACATGCAAACCCTAAAAATAGCCTCTGAAGGCTGAACTCTGAAAGTTGTCATCTCATTTTGCATGCTATACTGTCGCGAAGGTCTTTGAAAACCCAGAAGGAATCTCTAGACATGCGTTGAAAAACTCTGCATCTAAGCCCTGAAATCTGCTCTAGATGTTGAACTGCTAAAAATAGTAAGTTGTCTGTTTCAGCTCAAATTTTGCACACGAGCAGTTTGATGTGTTTTGAATGTAGTGTGACGATCGAAACTTCAAAAGTGCTGACGGAATGCCGGAATTACACACTTACTAAAAATAGTAAGTTACCGGAATCCGATGAAATTCAGTGAAAGCCTGCCGGAAACACACTGACAACAACGCTAATCTCTGTTTTCAATTTATTCACTTCGCTTGACCTTAGATCGGCTGGAGAGTTCAAAACCCTAATTTTCAGACTTGGCCAAAACTTCAATTCAAGCTCAATGACGGGCACAGTCCCAGAAAGACAGACAGAAAAGAGATGGAAAGAGAGAGAGAGACAAAAACCCAAGCCAAAAGACCAAAATGGAGCAAAGTTTAGGGGGTCCCCATTTTGAATGGGGCAATGTGTGAAAAGGTCACAACACCATTCAATATTCTTATTGCAGATCTTATCATGGAATATTATGATTCTCCTGTAAGAATCACAGATGCTAGGAATTTTAGACATTTAAAATGCTCTAGAATCTGCAGCAATAAGCACATTCACTTTTGTCTGACTCAATGGGATCCTTTTAGGCGTGTCCCAAAATCTCGTATGTCTTTTCTGTGGTGAGCAGTCTCCAATGTATATTCTTGCACATTTCAGGAAAATGTCAGTATTGTATACCATAGATTACATACTCTGCGATTACTCGTAGAGTAGCCGAGTAATCACACATTTTCTACCATGGCGAGTACTCTTGACTTTTACTGACCACTCGCCTGAACATATTCACCTGCCGATTATTTGTAGAGTACTCACGAAAAAACCTTCGAGTACTCGCAAAAAAACATATTCACTCATCAATTATTCTCTTTCAAGTTCCATGATACACATTATCAGTAATCATAATGAACAGTTTAAGTTTGTATATAGTTAACTTATACTGTTATACACAGATTTTAATGGCATTACCATGTTAAGTTATTGTTATACTGTTAACTTACTATTATGGCATTACTGTATCAGTTATCATATAGTGAACTATTTTTAAGTTGCCGAGTCAAAATTTTTGGGCTTGCCAAGTACTCTCCGAGTCCGAGTGTGTAAACTATGGTAAATACTAATTATATTCATACCACTACATGGTAATAATAGAATAATATTGTTAGATAAGCTAAGGGCATGGGTAACAGCAACTCAAAAGACAAAATCATCCTCACGAGAGATTTAAACAACATTACCCTGGATGAAAAAATTGGGCAGAGGTTTCAATCAAGGGATTGTGGACTCTAACAGATCCAATTATCATGCTTCAATAATTAATATAGATCACTCCCAGGGCTTCTATACTCGTACAAATGGAAGGAAGTGCAGTCATTATATTGCTACAATAGCTAACATCCCATAGACAGGTTAGAGCAGGAACCAATGATACCATGTTATCTGATCACTTCCTAATCACTCTATGCCAACAGGTCACCCACTTCAATTTAGGTTTGAAATGTGTGGTTTAAACATCCTGACTTTGCTTCCAATGTCACACAATGCATATTTTTATGGCCAAGTCAAACACTTAAAAGGCGAGTCATCATATCTTTGGCAACATATTGTCGTCGGCCAAAGAGAGAACAACCTAATTTGCAAGAATCCAAAAGCAGATTAGAGAGAATAGCTTCACTTCTATAATGCCTGAACAGGAATAGATGCTTATCCACTGCCTAGGTTATATCCACCAGTGGGAAGAATTCTATTGGTGCCAAAGGTCTTGGAACCCATGGAGAACACAAGGAGATGCCAATACATGTTACACAAATGAATGCCAATACATGTTACACAAGTCCTGCTATAGATGAGTATGTCATCTAAGAACACTAGTAAAAACTTCCTCAACTGTTTATTAAATATGTGGTTCATACAGGATTGAAAGGTAGTTGGTGCATTGGTTAGCCCAAAGGGCATAACCAAAAACTCATAGTGCCTGTAATGACACTTGAATGTAGTTGTGTGGATGTCCTCTCTCACCCTGATCAAAGATTGATCTTCGAGAAGTATATTGCTTTGTGCAAGTCATCCAATAACTCATCAATTCGAGGAATAGGGTATCTGTTCTTTATGGTCTTCTTATTAAGGGCACGATAATCTATGCACATCCTCATGGTCCTGTCCTTATTCACCAAGACAACAAAAGAAGCAAAGGGTTTCGAACTGGGCCATATCAAGTAGATCCTTAATGGCTTTTTCAATCTCTTCCTTGAACTTCTTAGGATGCCGATAAGGAGTGGTGATAACTAGTTTGGACCTCTCCTCCAACTCAATGACATGCTCGAAGCTTCTATTTGGAGCTCTACCTGGAGGGATCTCATAAAAAACCAAGTTGTGCTTATCCAATATTGGCTGAATGTCTACATGATACAGAGTGCTATCCTCAGTAGGGGTCTTAGATGAAATTAGACACTATGCTGCCCATGCTACATCACCATGCCTAAAGACGCTTTCCATCCTTTTTGCTGACACGATCTTGGGAGTACCATTAGACATACACCTCAACACAACCTTCCTGCCATCTGCTTTGAACTTCAGCTCCATCCATAGTCTGAAAATTCCAAGAATACTTCCCTAAGGAATGGGGCCATTGTATACCCAGGATAACATTAGTATCTTCTAAGTCCACAATATAAAAATCATTAGTGACAGTGACACACTGTCCCTGCAAAACTCCACGAACCCTGAAAGAGTTGAATCTAGGGGTACTTGAGAGAGTGCAATAGCTCCACCCTTCACTCCCTTAGGTGGTCCACCCTTATCTCCACCCTCACTATCTGAATCACTGTGTTCGCTGCCCGGTTGCCTCTTCTCCACACTTGATTTGTTAAATCAATGCGTGCTGTTCTATTTTCTTTTTCATAGTTTATTACAACCCCAATTATCAATCGTTTTACATTTTTTTCAAAGTTTAAAGTTTCACATCATATGTAGTAGTAAGATTTATGAGTGCAATCATAACAAATTTAATGACAAAAGTTTTAAGTTGCCATGTTTTGAGCATAAGTACTTGTTGGGGCTTGATTCTTGTTTGATCTACCATTCTTAGTCTAAATTCAGTTGGCCATAATGTTCATTTTACAATTTTCCTTTATGTCACATTTGTCAATATCATGCTGATTCTCTCCATACTTATTTTCACCATCTTGCTCAGCTAGTGTGAAATATTCTGTTCTTTGAATGTGCTTAGTATCTTAGCTTCTACAAGTTGTAAATTTCTAGTAATCAGATTGACATGTATCTTTGTTTTTTACTTTTTGCTCAACATATCTTCATTATCATTGTTTCTCAATTGAATTCCTTGTGCATTCTTCCCATTGCTGTGATTGGTGGTATGTTTCTGTTCTTTGGGTTCCAAGCACCTCTATCAATTGATTAGGGGCCCTTTGGTTGGTGTTTGTATTTTGTTTCTTTGTTAGGTCTTCTCTCATTGTTTGCCAATCACTTTGTGACTCCGCATCCAGTACTCTCCAAAATGTTTGGTGTCTTGATTGGTGAACATGCAGTGGATCACTAAGTCTTTGTCAAACTGTCTGGTGGTGAGATTCTATGTTGCATTTTGTTGGGTATTCTTTCCCTCTAATCACCTTGGTGGCACTTTCCATTCTTTCAGTTTTGATCATTGTTTCTAGATATTCGACTTTCGTAGTTAGACTTCTTTGAACAATTAGGGAATCTGACAATCCCTCCAAGTTAATCATATTAATTGCTTCCGTTTGGTGTGGCCAATTTTTATCATGGTCTCATGGTTGACATCAGTTTATGTATTTACTTTTGTTTTGTGTAATCTATATTAAAGTGACCCCAAGGTTTTAAGCATTGAATTATTGGTTATATTTTTGCATTGTATTCGATTCTTGTTGTGCATTCTTGTGGTGGTGGCCTCCAATTCTTCTGAGTATGATTTTTGTATCTTTCTTCTTGTTGGTTGATTTATATTGAAGTTTGTCATATAAGAAATCTGATTTCATCCTTCTTTTTGTTCTTCATGTTGATTGAACATTCATTTAGTTTATGAGTTCTAACATCACAAATCAAATATTAAGTGGAAGTTAGTAGTGGGCATTCATCTTCTTTGTGTCCTTCCATTATGCATTTTTACATACCATATTCCTTTATAATCCATCAACTTACAACTATCATATTTGTTAGCATTTGGACCATGTATATCTATAGTGTAACAATTTAATTTGATTCTTCTTCATTTAGTGTTCTCTCCAAAGCTTTAGAAAAATTCATTTTCTTCTTGTATTGAACAATAAACCTTTAATCAGCTATCTTTTTGAAATCATTTGCTGGCTGAGTCACCACTTGTACAATTAATGCCTTCAATCTTCTATTATATGCCTGCACGAGTTTAATTTTTCTTGTTTCATATTATATTTTGTCTAGAATTTTGTTTCATTGTTTGTACGTAAGTTTGTTGACTTCTGCCTTCAATTCTTTCATTATTTCCCTAAGGTTTGAAATGATCAGTGTTGTGCTTGATGTACAATTTACACATTGATTCTCTCATGTTGCAACGCATTGTTAGTTGCAAGCAAATTGATCCTCAGGTCATTGTACAGGCTGCGTTTTTTTTCCCAACCATTGCATCTTGAGACAATCTTATGACTTACTTTTCACATAAATAGACTTAGATCCATGGGAGATTCCGCTTCTAGTCATGATATCCATACTTGCTCTTTGTTCTTCTTAGAGGATTGTTTCATTGGGCCCATTTCAATGCCATCATTTTAAGTTCTTTGAAACTAGCTTGCTCCTTCATTCTATTGGCATCTCTATTGATAGGCTACCTCTTTTCATGAATTCTTTGGATGATTCTCCTTGACTCCTTTCGGAGGAGACCATCACTAGAGCTTCTGTAATGAAACAACTTGCATGATAGAAGTAAAAGTTAGGAAATTTGCTACAAATAATTGATAATAATATGCCACTTTAAGGGGACAACCTCCTAATACACTTTTAGTGGGCAACCTCCTAATCCATTTTGAGGGGGATACCTCCAATAGTCTACAATATAATGTAATAGAGAGACTCACAACCCTCACACAAAATTATTCAACACCAACAACAATAAACAAGATGTAAAGGTTTGCAATAACATAATTAATCTTCTCAATTTAACTTGCAACAAAGCTTTCTCAGCTTCAATAAAATCTGATTACACAAGTTTGTGCAGCCATAAAAGCTGAAATAAATCAATACAAAATAGATTAGAATCTGCTAAGAAACAATAAACAACCTCAAAAATCAAGCTACAATTTTTCTTCTTCAAATCATCTCCCTGCATTATGAAACTAGCTCTCCAATCTGCAATCTTCAATCACCAACTTGTTAATCTTCAACCATGGATTTCATAATCTATTTGCTGCTGCAACACATCTTCAAAACCTACAGCAAAATGTCTTTTCCACCTTCTCCAAGAAGATCCATTCTTCCCCTTCTCTTCCCCCCAAAAATTTCCTTTAAAAAACAATCTTTTCTTGCTTTCCCCATTCTCCAGATTCTCCACCACTTCCTCATAGAATTAATTAAAAATTAATTTTCTGCCCTCTCTTCCTAGATACACCATCTTCTATGTTGCTGCAAATTCAAACTTCTCAAAAATAAATAATGCACAGTAAAATCCATTTCAAACTGCCTGGACAAAGATAGGAGTTGTTGCTTTAATTCTCCACTTGCAATTTTAGAAAAAGCAAAAAAAACAAAATCAAGTCATAGGCGTCCACCGCCAATCCCTACTTTTTAGGGAAATGATTATTGTGCTTTAAAACATCCATTATCCCATTTTCAACGCCCATCTTGAGTTTTTCCAAATAATTTGCAATTTTAATGCTTTATTTTGCTTTTCTTGTTTTAAATCCCACTAGTCAACTTGTCAAAGTTGCACAAGAATTTAATTGACAAATTAATTTAATTGCAAATAAATACTTATCCATCCTCACCATATAATTCAAACCAAAACTTAATCTACTTAAAAAATCCAAAATTACATAACTCAAAAATTCAACCTTTTTGTTGACAGCAAGTCACCATGGATCCTCCTGCATCACAATAAGAGCACAATACTCAATATGATGATGATAACTAACCTCTACCACCTATATATACCATATTTATTGTAATGTCCCTTTTTGGAGTTTCTCTAACCTTGCAGTTTAAGGAGACAATTATGGCTTTGATAACTTCAAATAGGGCTTGACTATTAAGTCTTCCTGAATATGATATGTTCTACTAGACAGTAGTATAGTCTTTTCTATCTGATGCAAATTCCACTCTCAAGGGAAAATGATTATGAAGTTGTATATGTATGTTTCAATATGTAGGAGGTCAGGTGGTATATGTATTTATATAAAAGTTGATACAATTGCTGTGTCTCACCTCTCAGGCTATTTATATTTGAATATTTCTATTGACCCTCTATTTATTGAGATCGCTGTATCTAAAATGTTCTTTTGTAACTTGCGGTTTACTAAAGGAATAAGAACTTCAACTTCTGATTGCTCTTCCTAGTATTCCCTTGTGTGATCATACAACTTGTATCCCGTCTCTACTCGTGCTTATGCATTGCTTTTGATATGATGAATGAATACCCAAAACTGACTCTGCTGCCCCCTCCTCTTCTCTGTATTATCTTTTTTATATCTTTGTGCATGAAACCGAGGGGACGTATCTCTTGAATGGTCATGACCCTTGAGTATTCTTTGTTAACTATTGTTTGCGTAATCTTCATAATATATTCCCCTAATCGTTTTTGAAAATCCGTGTATATATTGGAATTTCTATCATTTGTGATTCAAATAAGATTAAGCTAGCGGCAGTAATAATGTTTGTCACATTAGCAATGATGCAAGAGATCGTCTTCTTTCTTATATTCCACACGTAACCTGGCCGCACACTTTTCCTATGGTTTGTGATTGCATGAATGTCTTATGGAACTATTATCATGTCTCCATTGTGATGCGACTTAGACGGATGGAATGGGAATTTGTAATTTCAGCTTCCTTTGCTTGAAAGCATTAAGGCCTTTGTTTCATACATTTCAACACTTTGGTATGGCGCGGTTAGAATAATCATATTTAAGAGTAGTTAAATTCGCTGCATGTTGATTGATCTCTTCCTTAGTCTAAGTGATATAGATGCCATATAATATATCTCCTTTTCTCTTACTATCCATATTATAAAGATGAATTGATAAATCACATAGGTATGTAAAATGGGATATTACACTCAACTTTGTATTATAAAATATTATGTCTTTATTATAATAATCATAATTGTCATTTTATATTTGATAGTTATAATAATATTTTATGTTTATATTCATTTATATATATATATATATTTTTAATACTTTAATACCCATTATATTATAATGATTATAACATTATTTTAATATTTATAACATTATTTATAATATGTATAATTATAATATTGTCTTTGACAATTATAATTATAACGATATTAGATAGTTAATAATTCTAAATATGCTTTTTTGTTATCTAACTGTCGCAATTTTGGGGACATGAGAGTCCTCCCCTCCCAAATTTGCTTATCCTCAAGCAATTTAAAATTTGGGAGATCAAACATCTTAGTTTCCCTTAATTGAGGATACCTTGAGTTTTCCTTAAATCCTTAATCTAAATAAATAAAGGTTTAGAGGATTCTTCTCACCTGATTGAAGTCCGGATTGAAGGCTGGCACATAAATTAGAATCATTTAGCATAATCACACTGGTTAGTTGATCATAATCATTCACCCTCAATAATACTAAGAAGTAGGTTTATTAAATGTTAGTAAACCCATGGTCCATCATTAAGCCGATTGTAAAGCTTCCTAATATCCTCGGAGGGTTCAACCATAAGAGAGTATAGGAAGCATGACTTGATGGGGAGCCTAGGATCCATCATGCCAACTCTTTCCCTTTCTCTTATGATTTAGCCTCTTGGGTCTGCTTAGTCCCCTCCCCTATTATAGAACGCATTGGTTCTCCCTTGTAGGGCACATTGGTCCCCCATTATAGAACACTATGTCTTCCATTATAGGATGCAACGTCTTCCCTTATAGGTCGCAATGACTTCAATTATAGGATGCAATGTCCTCCATTATAGGTCGCAATGACCTCCATTATCGGTTGCAATGACCGCCATTATAGGACACAATGTCCATTATCGGTCGCAATGGCCAATTTCGGAGGTCAAAATGGTTTAGAGATGGAATGAATGCATATACATACGCTTAGAGGATCTTAGATGAAGGTGTTTTGATCCAATATTGGATTCTTCTCCCCTTTTGAGTAAGTTTCATCTTTGTATGATGGTTTGAGAAAGATTAGCTAAGGTTCAATTCTTAAAGTGTTTTTCAACACTTTCCCGTGGAGTCACCAGATGTTGTGACCTTTTCACATATCACCCCATTCAAAATGGGGACCCCCTAATTTTTGGTCCATTCGGGTCTTTTGACTTTGGTTTTGGGTTGTTTTGCGGTAGTCTCTCTCAGTTCCTAATGTCTTTCCGGGGATGTACCTATCTTTTGGCCTAATTTGGAGTGTTGGCTAAGTCTGAAGTGCGTCTTGACAAATTAGGGTTTTCATTCTTCAGGCTAGTTTGAGGTCAAATTAAGTTGGCAAATTGAAATATGAGCTTGGCATTGCAATCTGGAGGCTTCAGGCAAGTTCCCGTTAAAATTTCACTGAATTCTGACAACTTACTATTTTTAGTAAGTACTCAATTTGGGACCTTTTTCTTAGGATTTTTGGAATTTTGACTGTTGCACCATGTTTAAAGCCCTTTGAGCTATTTGCCTGCAAATTTTGAGCGAAATCGGATAACTTGCTATTTTTAGTAAGTCCCCTATTTGAGGCTTTTCTGCTAGGGTTCTTGAAAAATTGACTTTTACAGTAGATTCAAGACCCTTCAAAGTGCTTACTTGCAAATTTTGAGCCAATTCTGAGAACTTACTATTTTTAGTAGGTGCCCCAATTCAGGGCCTTTTTCTAGGGTTTTGGAAATTTTGATCATATCACTGAGTTTAGACCCTTTCGGGGGACTTGCATGCAAAATTTGAGCAAATTCTGACAACTTTCTATTTTTAGTAGGTCCTTCTTTGGCGAGCATGGTGTCACCGTAGCAACTCCAACACTTCAACTTTCAAAACAGAGCAACATGCAACGAGAACGGCATCAAACGGAGGTCTACAGAAGCACATGTAATGAAATTAGGGTTTCCTACTTCTGTGCCTAAAATGAAGGGCAAAACGCGAGAAACTACTTTCAAAACAGAGCAACATGCAACGAGAACGGCATCAAATGGAGGTCTATAGAAGTGCATGTAATGAAATTAGGGTT
Organism: Sequoia sempervirens; assembly: GCA_007258455.2. Taxonomy (NCBI): domain Eukaryota; kingdom Viridiplantae; phylum Streptophyta; class Pinopsida; order Cupressales; family Cupressaceae; genus Sequoia; species Sequoia sempervirens. The sequence continues at coordinate 40,423 of VDFB02071840.1, forward strand.
TCCTACTTTTGTGCCTAAAATGAAGGGCAAAACGCGAGAAACTTTGAAAACCGATGTATCCACTACAATCAACATTCTTCGAGGAATCTACTGGTAAAATTTGAGCACATTCTGCACACTTACTATTTTTAGTAAGTCACTTCCAGAATAGGGCCTAAAATAGCAGGTGCACACAAAGTCAGGTGTGAACAGGTCTGTCATGTCATGAGGGTCAAGTTGAGCAAAAATCAAGTCTCAAGAAGCTAAAAATCAACGAGAATCACAAAGACTTCAGAAATTGCTAAAAATAGAAAACGAGGGTGAGCTAAGGTAGCATGAAAATTTTCTAAGGCAGGGAAAATAGAACATGACCCCTCCGAATGCGACCAACTCTAGTGGGGATAAAGAATTTTCCTAAGGCAAGAAAAATCAAAGTAGACCCCTTCAAGTGCGCCCTAAGAGAAGAAGTGGTAAAATGCACCCTAGGGTGAGCTAAGGTGGCATGAAAAGTTTCTAAGGCATTGAAATGAAAGTAGACACCCTTGAATGCGCCCAACATGGAGAGGTCTAAATACGCCCACAAGGTAAGAGCACAAGGTCTAAAATGCGCCCAAGGAAAAGGTTGGGTGAGAAAAGTTTCTAAGGCAAAAATAAAAGGAGACCCCTCTTAATGCGCCAAGAAATCAAAGCAACACCCCTAGAATGCGCCCTTAAGAGAAGCAAGGTAGCATGAAATTTTGCCTAAGGCAGAAAAATGAGAGCACCCCCTTTCAAATGTGCCCAAGGTAAACAAGATACACAAAATTTTTCCAAGGCACAAAAACATGGAGCTCAACCCCTCAAATGTGCCTACCATGGAGTAAGATATGAAAAACATTCTAAGGCATGAATGATGAAGAACACAAGCTCCTAAATGCGCCCAAGATGGAGGAACCCCCCAAGCACTCAAAAAACGCCCAAGGCAAGAAAAATGGAGCAACAAGGTGGTAAACGTGCCCAAGGTAGTGTGAAGGTATGAAAATTTTCTAAGGTTGGAAAATGAGACAAGACCCTTCAAAATGCACCCAATAAGGAGATAGATGATTTGCGCCTAGACCAAGGAAATCAGAGTACTGTAATGTCCCCTTCTCAAACCTGATCTTTCTAGTGACCGTTGGCCTTTTTTCTGGAAACCCGAAGGCTAGTCGGAAGGTAAAATTAGGGTTTCCTATTTTTAAGGAAGTCTTTGCTCGGAGTTGGTAGATTCAATGGTAGATTCTTTCTGGGTTTTCAGAGAGCTTCGTAGTGGTATGTTCTTTTCGACATTCTGAGCATTTTCTGGAATTTACTATTTTTATTAAATTCTATTTCTGGCAGTTTTTCAGTTGGGTTCAGCATGGTTGACTTCCTACTTCAGTTTGGTCAGTTGACGTGGTCATTATTGGTTTCAGGGCACAATTGGAGAGATAAGTGATATATTTAATTAAAAGTCACGTTTTAATATTATATTCGAACGTTGACCCCTTGGCCTAGTCTATTGACTTTATGTTGTTTTGAAAAGTGGTCTTTTTGAGGGTGGCTCCTTCATTAATGATTATTTTATATTTTATATATTTCCCAAAGTCAAAACAAGCCAAAATGGACGCATTTATCAAAGTATTGATTTTAATTAAAAGTCAATAATAAGCTTGAAGGAAATGGACGCCATCTTTGGAAAAGATTGGGGTTTTGTCTTGAAGTGGAGTTTAGGGTTTTGAGAAGTCAACGAGAAAATTATAAAAGGAAGGCTTTGATCATCATTTGGTATCTTTTGTCTACAGTACTGTTATGCTGCCGGTTTGGCTCTGGGTTTGCTTCGAGGAATGAAGGCCTCCTAGCTCGGGCATTGCTTCTTGTTTGCAAGACAACAACTAGTGGTGATTTAGTCTAGTTTGTGAGTTCTTTGGATTTCGTGCATTGTAATCATCATTGTGACTCTTTAGCTTTCTGTTTTTTGCATATTCGCTATATTCTAGAATTGCATGTTTGCTACAGCAGATCCGTACTTTCATTTGTAAATCAAAAAAGACAAAAAAATGTGTTGTGGGTATTGCATAATCCCATCCATCTAGGCTAGGCGCCCTTGTGTGCAAATTTGTGGAATTTTTAGAGAAGTTTCTGATTTTTAAAGGAGAAATCGCCCCTTTCAGCTGGGCCGTACATTTCAGCTGTCTTGGGAATTGTGCATTGAGTATTAGTCACTTTTTAAGTCTGCTTTTTGTTGTTAGTTTGAGCGCCCTCTTACTAATAGTGATTTGCATTCAGTATCATGTTATTTGAGTAAGTATTAAGGGAGTTCCGAGCTATTCAAGAAATCTATATGCTGCTGGTTATATTTGAAAAATACAGGACTGTCATAACAGTTTGTAGAAATCTGCATCTTCATTCTTGGATTGGGTGTTGAGCGCTCTCAAAGACTTTGCGGAGACTTCATTGGAGATTACCCAAGTTGAAAGAGGTTGGATCTGTTTATGTTCTTGCAGTTTTAAGCTTTACTTCTCAGCAAAGTAATTCTCTAATGTTGTTACAACTCTCTTCATTTGCTGCTTCGCATTGTTAGCAAGATTTCATTTTTATAATGTAAGCTGGCAGTAGTACTGACGGCAATTTAGAGTCTTGCTTATCAAATTGTAATGCCCTTCTTTTCCTTCAGCATTTGACAATTGCATTTAATTTACCTCCGCCCTATGGTAGCTACTTTCCCACTCTGGGTTAGCAAGCACATTCTGGGTGTTGAGTATTTGCAGCTTTCAGCATTTCTTTTCAAGCATTGAATTTTGTAATCACTCCGCCATATGGTCGCCCCTCACTCCATACTGGATTGGGTAGCACATACTTGGTGTCGAGTTCCCTTCAGCATTTAGTGTAGAAGATCCTCTGACCATATGCTCGCCATCATCGGCGCCATCCTTGGTTAGAGTTGCTTCAATACGTTTTGGTTTAGCTGCTAACCTTAACGGGTACTTTCGTTTGTAATTCTGTTGTTTGAAAAACAAAAAAATTTGGCTCGGAATATTTCAAGTACCCCTAACACAGAGAGTCAAATGCACTCAAGATGAAGATGATTTAAAGTGCACACACAATGAGTCAAATGCGCCCTAGCACAGATAGCTAAAAGCGCCCAAGGGGATAATATGTTGGTTGAAAAATTTTCTAAGGTAGGGAAAATAGAACATGACCCCTCCAAATGTGCCTAAGGAAGAAGAATGTGTTGGAGGAAATTTTCTAAGGCTAAGGAATTTGAAGAACAAGGTCTAGAATGCGCCCATCATGAAGAGGTTGGGTGAGAAAATTTTCTAAGTCATGAAAATAAAAGTAGACCCATCAAAATGCGTCTTAAGAAGAGAAGGTTGAGAATTTTTTTTTAGACGTTGGAAATCAAACTTGGAACACCAAGGGTCCAAATGCGCCTTGAAATGTGAGCTAGACCCCTTAAATGCGCCCTTGGGGAGAGATTTAAAAAGTTTCTAAAGCATGAAAAGTTCTAAGACACATGATGAAATACGCCTATGTCAAGGGGGGGTAAAATTTCAAATGTTGGAGATAACAAAAGAATTAGATATTTTCCCATAAATATGTGAGATAACAATGTGTTACAGGTAGTTAATAGGGGGAAATTCGAATTTTGCATGGGAAAGAATCTTCAACTAAGGAAAATTTTATGACTATTGGGACTCATCTGGGTGACAACTCGCCCATCTCCTCTCCAAAGATATAAATTACCAAGTAGTGGAGGGAGAGATTTAATGAACTTGCTAAAATAAACTCCCTCACAATTATTTAAGCCACAAAGTTTTTGTTTTATTCGCACCAGTTGCAAGAACGAAGTTGTGGCTCTGAGAGTGAGAAGAAAAGTGTTGAGGTGAAGCTGCAAGTTAAGTCAGCAAGCTTGGGTGAATTTTTCTAAGTGCCAGAAGTTATATTGCTGAAAGTATTGAGGTTTGGAGTTAGAAATTTTAATGCTGAAGGCTCTTCTTTTTCGAAGTTAACTCCATATTTTGGCCATCCCGAGGTGATTTATTTTCTAAGTTTGAATTTTAATGCCTATCTTTTATTTTGCAGGATGGCTGAAGCAGGTAGAGGAGATGCTGCAAGGTTTAACAAGGTTGCAAATGCTGAATCGAGCAAAGCTAGCATATCTAGGCAGACAGTAATTAAGAAGCTGAGCAAGACATTTCTTCCTGAGTCAAAGTTTACTTCAAAGCTGGGAGAGTTGAATGATACCAACCTCAGTTCATTCAACCTAGGAGCACTCAAAAGACGAATGTATGGGCTAGGAGGCCATCCTCCATCAGTCATAGCGCACCAGATTATGAAGAGTGGAATTTATGCAGTTGTTGGTTTTCCACCAGCAATTCAGTGTCCAGAATTGATCATGGAGTGCGCCAACTATTATAGGCCAGAGTGAAGGACGATTGTTTCTCCTGATGGCAAATTGTTTGCCAATCTCACGCCTGATGCCATTGGAGAGGCGTTTGGAATACCCACTTCTGATAGGATGGTGTACAAAACAAAGGAAAGAGCTGAAAGGATGTACGCCTCCTCTTTTGAAAGATGTGCCGGGATGATAAATTCAGTTTGGATGCAGAAATCCAGGCCTCCTTGCACCAAGCTCCCAAGCAAATTATCTCAGATGATGTGAAGCGGGAGTATTGTGACTTGATAATGATGCTCAGCCGAATAAATGGAAGCTCTCAATCATTCATCTTTGAGCCATGGATGTTTTATTACATCGGGATTGTAATGGAGGGGAAAGAATGTGATGATTGGGCAAGAATGATAAGTGACAATTTGGATGAGCAGTTCAGGAACCTGAGAAGAACTAAAACGTTCTACATGAGCTCATATGTTATATATATGTTGGCTCGAATGACTAAGTACAGAGGGATAACCTACAAGGAGCCAATTGGGTGTGGTCGTGAACAGTTTAAAATCTATGAGGCTTGCCCATAGTTGCACTTGAGCAACACCTCTAACTACAAAAGGGTGAATGATGCCTTTACCATGCACATAGCGAGGACTCTTCAATGAAGGACTCAACAAAGGATATCAAAAGAGGCTCAGGAGCTGATCGAAGAATACGGATATTGGTTTATCCAATTTCCGAAGTTCACCTATATTAGGCTGCAGGGTTTCACATCGTATCCGTACAGATTACCGAGGCACCCTACTGACAGAATGGTTATGTTAGAAGTATCTAGGCAGCTCATTGCCTATGATAAAATCTAGAAGAAAAAGAAGAAAGGAGGATTAGATTTCCCGATCATTATGGGAAATTCAAATGAAGTTTGTCCTTCATTATAGGCAGCCAGAGAAGTTGAGGATGAGCTGTAGTTCTTCCACCTTACATACCATACCAGTAGGCAAGATTTCGATCCTTTCAACAACATTAGAATGGTGCAAAGTGTGGAGTATAGGCATAGGGCTCATATTGAGGACTTTTGGGCTAATGCGGTAGATGATGCTGAAGTTAAGAGAAGAATGTTTACCAGGCTACCTCTGAAGATGATCAGAGAGTGCGAGGTTGTTCTAGTTCCAGATCAAGTAGATGAGGACATGAATGTAATATAGCCAAACTATGAGTCAGTAAGAAATACATCGGTCCCACTACTTGATTGGTCAGAACCGGAGATCACAGACTTGGACACATTATGCATACCGGTTCTAACATTCACAAGGAGCTGGGTAGAGAGGCATGTGAATAGCCTCAAAAGTAAATCAATTGCTCTCACTTACAGTCTCATGGGTGACCAAAGGCCGCCATCAACAAAGAAAAGAAAATAGGTTGCCCAAGCTTCTGAGCCACAGAGAGAAGTACAAATTCAGCCAGTGCCACAAAGGGTAGAAGAAGCATCACCCATACCATCACAGACTCAATCTTCGAGTGTGCAGGAGCTTTCACTATTTGGGAGTCAGAGAAATAAATCGAATGAGTAGCAAGAATTTCAAGAGGTAAACCGGCCACCACTCAGGGAGCCAGATAGCCTAAGTGTCAATGCTCCTAGAAGAGAAAGTTAGCAAGAGGAGGAAGAGGAGACGACAACAGACACTTGCTTCCAACAAATGATTGAAACATCATTAGAAGATGAGAATACTATAGGGCAGGAAGCTCGAGATCTAGGAGAGGATGTTCAGTAGATGGAGACTGACAAGCCTCCGCAAAATATTGTTAGAGAAGAAGTACGTGAAGAAAAAGCAAGAGAGGAGCAGCCATTTATTATTTGTAACCCGCAGCAGGCAGTGCTAGATTGGCTTAAAGATAGAATGAGGAAGGATCCCGAGGAGGAGATTGACTCGGCGATCGAGATGGATGAATTCCTCAGCAGAATCAGTGGGCCACCAGAAAAGAGAGCCAGGAAATACTCCAAGATATCTACAGATAATACTGGTTCTCGCATGCTTCATGTAGCTATTCCGAGAGTAGAGTGTGACCGAGATGAGGCTGTTCTTGAAAATTATGTGGTCACTATTGTGGAGCTGGGCCGCCCTACAGGAGCTCAAATAATTGAGGAATGTGATAGCTCCTATCAGGCTCTGAAGGATAGATTCCTCCGAACAGAAGGAAAATACAAGAGGTTGAAGAGGGAGCATAAGACGTTGATCGGATATGTGCAGCACCTAGCATGTCCGTGTGGTCAGGAGAATCCAACAGTTGATCTCCTAGCTGAGCTTCCGAGAGAATCAATCGGCAGCTTGGAAGATTTGAAGAGGATGGCTCAGGAAGCGGACAAGTGGGTTGGAAATGTTCGCGTAGAGGCAGAGAAATTCATGGATGATCTCGCCTATTCTTTTCAGCAAGCCTCCAACATTCTTATGCGCATGGAAAATGTTGATCAAGCTTGGAGCGAAGCACACATTTATTAAGATAAAATTGTTCCTTACTTGGCAGCCTTGATGCATATGCATGTGCAAACTCTGGTTGAGGGAGGAGTAATTCAGGAGGGTGATAGGTATGATTTCCCCAACTGGTATTCTTGAGCATTCACTGGTCGAGGCTTCTTTGATACAGCATGGGTGAAGTTAGTTAGAGTTAGGAAGGCTATGGGGAACATACAAGAAGGAGTCTTAAACACACTCGAAGCCTTATTTGCTAAAAGGCTGACTCCAGAGGAGGTGACTATAGATGGCTTGAGAAGTAGGTTGGAGCCCTTCTTTAGGATGTGAGATCTTTTTCCCAGGTGGACTTTGAGAACATTTCAACCTTCTCCAACATTATTTAGAGTACTTAGGATGCCTTAGAAGCTTGGAGAAAATCTTGTATTTGGCAGGGACATGCGGTCACAGTGCTTGAATTCTAGCTCACCCACGTTCCACCCATTTCAGTTCAGGAGATTGAGGCAGTGTTAACCAGATTCATAGAGTTTGCAATCAAGGAGAAGAACAGTGGGAATGTGTTGTTCCACCCATTTCAGTTCAGGAGGTTGAGGCAGTGTTGACCAGATTCATAGAGTTTGCAATCAAGGAGAAGAACAGTGGGAACGTGTTTCTGGATGAGAATCTTCTGGAAGATGGTGAACATTAAATGCTCATAATGGTCAAAGGGAGAGAGTGGGCATTCTGTGCTCGTTTATTACCCCACTCCACTTTTTGGCAGTTTTTAGGGCAGAATCTTGACTAGGGCTTATGTGGCTCAATCTAAGCCCTTCATTGTAATTGAATCTGAGCCGTCCATTTGAATTGGCCAACTATAAAAGGGGCATCCTGTAATGTCCCCATTTTGCGAGCATCAGAGTTTGGTGGATTTAGCCTATTCCTAACTCTTGTAGGCTAATATGTCTGGATAGAGGGTCCCGTGTGGTAGTTACTTGGTGATTAGAGACATTGCTCTTCAGCTGGATTCAGGTTTTGGCCTTTGCACAGGTTATTTGACTCAGATTGGCACACTTACTATTTATAGTAAGTTACTATCTTGGGAGAGTCAGGGTTCCTATTAATAGAAAGACACCTGAGCAGAGCATATTGGTAGTGTTGAACTTGATTTGGGCCTTTGCAGCTGTTTCTAGACTCAGTTTCACATACTATTTATAGTAAGTCACTGTTCAGGGTTTCTATTTTTAGACGGGCATCCGATCACATGGAGAACAGGGAGAGTCGACTCCTGGCTCAGACGGCTTAGCAATCAGACAAGTACATCAAGAGATATTAAAGTTTAAGTGACTTAAGTGATTTATTTAATATTTTAATATTATTATAAAGTTATAAAGTAACTTTATAATAATAAAGTCACTTTAATATAATAAAGTGCGTTAAGTGAATAATTTAATGTGGGAATAAATCTTTTATCCCACATTGGCCAGGAAGGTGTTTGAGCTCTCCTAAGGAAAGAATAAAAAGAGAGGTAAGAGCTCATTCTCAGCATCCAGTTGATGAATATTATTTTGATTGATTTTTATTGTGGAGCCTAGGGCTTTCGCAGTTTTCTTCTTTGATCATAGGAAACGAAAACTTCCTATTGATAGCATAACTGAGGGAGTGAAAGATCTCTTGAAGGGTTGCATTTGAGGAGAGGATAATTCCATCCTTTCATTTGTGCAAATTGGTGAAGTTTTTCACAAGGGTTTGAATAAAATTGCTACAGTAGCCGTGAATAGTAAATTGCTACAGTACCTCGGGAACAGTACCCGCGCTACAGTATAATTCTGATTTGCAAGGGTTTAAAGAATATCAAATATCTATGGGGAAGCTGTTAGTCATGAAACCAAGACATTATATCTATTGTTGTTGAAGTCTGATCAGTTCTGGGCATCAAATCAGGTCTGGACGTGTTTGCTAGTAAGGCTGAAAGTCTCATTCTGGCCACTATCCTCCATTCTGGGCGCTTTCACCAGGTCTGATTGTAGTATACATATAAACATGCATGAACATTAGCTGTTTCTTGTAAAATCTGCTAAGAAGTTTGAAGATATCATCTTGCTGATTATTTATTCTGAGAAATCTGTACATGCAAATCAGTCAATATATTACTTAGAAAATGTTTGTTTAAAGACTGTAATACCATATTTGCTTTGGCTACGATTTGGAACCCTTGATAGCATTGACTCTGGTCCGAGTAGAAGAATGTAATGAATGTATTGCTGTTTAGTCAGCTGTCATGGGTTGCAAACCTTATACTTACTGTTGTTCATCACTAAGTCATTAGCTGAGTTGGTACATGTCTAATAAGTGTTTCTGGGCAGTTCTAATTGCATAATCAGTCATTATTCATTATCAGAAATTTGTAGGTGCACTGCTGTTCAAGTATCAAGGGCATGTCATAGTGTTGTTAGTATTTACATGTTGAAGTTCAAATGATGTCAATATGCCTATCACTTAGAAATCTCTATATTGCATGCTTTTTATCACCTCTTAATTGACATCACACTTATCCCCCACACATCCCCCCTCATTTGTATCATATAGAATAGATAGATGTAGAGATAGCAGAGAAGGAATAGAGAGAGATTGATAGCATAGCATAGATTGATAGATTGATAGATAGGAAGAGGAAGGAAAGTTTTCAATTGAATGCTTTGTAAGAGATTGTTGTGAACACTCCTATAATAAAAAGAGTTGTCATTGCTTGTGATTTCATCTTTTATTGTGGGTAGCTAGCAAGATTTCTTCGTCCTTCCAATTCACATAGAATCTTAAAGTAGAACTTAGAGTAGAATAGATTTCATTTCATGCAAGTAAATAATTGTGGAATGTGGTGGTCGAATTGAGCAAGCTTCGCTAATCCATACCACTAGTGGGCTCATTGATGGTGGGTCCGCCTTGTGTGGTCAACTGGAATAGTTTGGACATAACTTCGATTATGATTTACATGTTGGTATGCGTCCTTGTGATGGTGTCTTCATGTTGAATTGTAATCTGAATATTTCTAGTTACTCCTTTGAAGATTGCACCAGCTTTGTGGAAGTTGTCCAAAGTGAGGCAAAGCAAAGCCTGGTTGAAGTCTGTGAGAGTTGATCGCCACACCCCGCCTAGAGTAGACCATAGCATTTCTAATCCCTGTAGCCATTCAAATTCAGTACTTTCCGGTTAGTTTAGGAAACTCGAGCTTTATTGAAAAATCTTCCGAATCTTGAAAACCTTTTTCTCTCGGAGCGAACAATTGTGTAAGTCCCCTTGAAATACCAGCAAATCACATCAAGCCAACTGAGTCTACGTCCACTGCATAAAGGAACCTTGGAGTTGAATGCATGATCTTTCGCAATCTTAGCATGTAGGAGATTTTGATCAAGAGAGGATAGAGTGATCGTTGAAAACTTTATTTTGTGTTGGTGCAGTCATAAAACACCTGTCAATAGGATGCAATGTCTTCCCATATAGGTCACAATGACTTCCATTATAGGATGCGATGTCCTCCATTATAGGTCGCAATGACCTCCATTATCGGATGCAATGACTGCCATTATAGGACACAATGTCCTCCATTATCAGTCGCAATGACTGCCATTATAGGATGCAATGTCCTCCTTTATAGGTTGCAATGACCTCCATTATCGATCGCAATGACTGCCATTATAGGACACAATGTCCTCCATTATAGGTCGCAATGACCGCCATTATCGGTCACAATGACCACCATTATCGGTCGCAATGACCGCCATTATAGGACACTTGGTGTCTCCATTCCTCTAGACCCAAAGGCAGCACCCTCGGATACCCCAGAGGCAGTACCCCCTTGGCCCAAGTGGGCTCATCTTGTCTCCTCTTGGGTGGCGTATCTAGAAGAGGACTTCATTGTCTTGGTGGCTCAACTCCTCTAGACCCAAAGGCAGTACCCTCGGATACCCCAAAGGCAAGTACCCCCTTGGCTCAAGTGGGCTCATCTTGTCCCCTTCTAGGTGGTGTATCTAGAAGAGGTCTTCATTGCTATCTCCCTTTGCAATACTCTGTAAGGTTCTTTTGACTGCATTGGTGCCTTGGTTCCCATACATTTCTTTTTCTCACTTGTCATAGGTTGCTGTTTCTTCAAGTGCTTACAAATGTTTTGAAATTTAGATTATTGTGTATGACTGTGAGGAGTCTCCAAAGTCTTGTATCCTCTTGTTTGACCTTTCTTCCACAGGATGGCAAGATTATGCTCTGATAGCACTTGTAATGTCCCTTTTTGGAGTTTCTCTAACCTTGCAATTTAAGGAGACAATTATGGCTTTGATAACTTCAGATAGGGCTCGACTATTAAGTCTCCCTGAATATGATATGTTCTACTAGATAGTAGTGTAGTCTTTTCTATCTGATGCGAATTCCAATCTCAAGGGAAAATGATTATGAAGTTGTATATGTATGTTCCAATATGTAGGAGGTCTGGTGGTATATGTATTTATATAAAAGTTGATACAATTGCTGCATCTCACCACTCAGGCTATTTATATTTGAATATTTCTATTGACCCTCTATTTATTGAGATCGCTGTATCTAAAAGGTTCTTTTGTAACCTGTGGTTTACTATAGGAATAAGAACTTCAACTTCTAATTGCTCTTCCTAGTATTCCCTCGCGTGATCATACAACCTGGATCCCGTCTTTGCTTGTGCTTATGCGTTGCTTTTGATATGATGACTGAATACCTGGATCCCGTCTCTGCTTGTGCTTATGCGTTGCTTTTCATATAATGATTGAATACCCAAAACTGACTCTGCTGCCCCATCCTCTTCTCTGTATTATCTTTTTAATATCTTTGTGCATGAAATTGAGGGGACGTATCTCTTGAATGGTCATGACCCTTGAGTATTCTTTGTTAACTACTCTTTGCGTAATCTTCATAATATATTCTCCTAATCGTTTTTGAAAATCTGTGTATATATTGGAATTTCTATCATTTGCGATTCAAATAAGATTAAGCTAGCGGCAGTAATAATGTTTGTCCCATTAGCGATGATGCAAGAAATTGTCTTCTTTCTTATATTCCACACGTAACTTGGCCGCACACTTTTCCTATGGTTCGTGACCTACATGAATGTCTTATCGAACTATTATCATGTGTCCATCGTGATGCGACTTAGACGTCTGGAATGGGAATTTGTAATTTCGGCTTCCTTTGCTTGAATGCATTAAGGCCTTTGTTTCATACATTTCGACACTTTGGTATGGCATGGTTAGAATAATCATATTTAAGAGTAATTAAATTTGCTGCATGTTGATCAGTCTCTTCTTTAGTCTAAGTGATATAGATGCCATATAATATATCTCCTTTTCTCTTACTATCCATATTATAAAGATGAATTCATAAATCACATAGGCATGTAAATTGGGATATTACACTCAACTTTGTATTATAAAATATTATGTCTTTATTATAATAATCATAACTGTCATTTTGTATTTGATAGTTATAATAATATTTTATGTTTATATTCATTTATATATATGTATATTTAATACTTTAATACCCATTATATTATAATGATTATAATATTATTTAATATTTATAACGTTATTTATAATATGTATAATTATAATATTGTCTTTGACAATTATAATTATAACGATATCAGATAGTTAATAATTCTAAATATGCTTTTTTGTTATCTAACTGTCGCAATTTCGGGGACATGACATTTATGTCTTGGATGCCATCTAGGCCGACTTAACCACCTATATAAGACTATATTAATGATTATGCTAATTAGTTAAGTGTTAAGGTAGCCACAAGCCGACTATTCATAGCCCTATGCACCTATAGGATTAAGGGCATAACATGCCCTCCCTCTTTAGAAAAGCATTGTCCTCAATGCTGATTAACTATGGATGGTTTTGTACAAAATCTTCATCTTCATCTACTAGTTTTGCTTCTTCATCACCTTCTTTTGTTGCTCTTGTTCTTCTTGTTGTTCTTTTTCATTTTCTTCCAAGTCTTTTCATGAAGATCCACATGTTGGGAATCTCTATAACCTTGGCTACAAACTATTCATCCAATCATTTCCTTGAGATCTTCAATCTTTGCATCCATCCTCATCAAGATTGCATCCTTAATCTTGTTGATCTTAACCCTTACATCATCCTGAAACAAAGAAAAGGAGAACCCTAGATTTAAAGTGTAAAGCCTAGGATTCAAATTTTGTTGTGGTGGTCTTTTTCTAGTGTTTCATTAAGATGGAGATCAACAAGGTGTTTAGATTGAATTTTAACCATGGAGGTGGGCCAATCAGACCTGGATCTACATCTTTTTGAGTCTTGGAATGGATTGGAATTGACTTTGATTGAACTAATTAGACTATGTTCCCTAATATTAAAAATGCAAGATTTCGACAATTGATAGACTGTAATAGAGATTTGCAAGCAGATATGGGAAGGGCAGAGTCCTGTGTACATGTCCTGAAAGTTTGGTGTTGATCTGAATATGAGGACAGAGTCGCCCAAGGGCATTTGAGTCCTTGTATGCTTCTTTTGCTTTATTTTTGTAGTCCTTTGATGTCAGATCTGAGTTCCCCTTTTCCTCTTGTAGACTTGCTAGATCATTGTCGGATAATTCTGTGGGTGAGTTTTTGTGAGTTGACAAGGTGTAGGGCTTCGAATGCAACAATGGATGAATTATCTTCAAGCTTCATTCAATCCTCCTCAAACATGTAGTCTGCACATTCAAAGTGAAGAAATGTTGTGCCATTGAGGGGTTTGCCTTAGTCAAACCTTTTGTTAGTGTTTCTAGTTCCGCAATGGCCATGTCCATGATAGGAAAGATAAATGATAGGAGGGAATGATAAATCAACAAAGTGCTGCAACTCACCACGCTTTAATGGGTTCCTTGGAGGACTAAAGTCATGCACATCACTTCAAGGCCTTGGATCTTGTTTGCTTGATTGCTTGAATTGCTTGGAGACCTACAACAAGGGTTAGCCTTCACAAACAATGATAACATGGACACATATAAATTCACACAGGATTTGACATGATGCTTGGATCTTGAATTGCTGCAATAAATCATTGAAATGCTGCTCTTGACTGCTCTTGACAATAGTCTTTGCTCAATATTTTTTCGTTCTTTTTAGAAATGATGCAATAACTAGGTATTTATATGCAATTATGCTAATTTCCCGAAATTAGATCCCGATAGCCGACATTTGCAATTTGAATTTCAAATGTTGAAATGCTGACACCGACATATTCAAATTTGGATCCCGATAAAATAGGGGGGCTTAGACGCCCAAGGGCGTCCTAGTCTTGGTCCAATTTTCTAGAAAATAAGGAGTCGGGGGAAAAACATTAAATGAATAACTTTGTTCTATGCTTGCAATTTCTCAAAATTTGTTAAAAATAGGCCATAAAATGTATAATTTGGGAAATTAGATGCTTAATTAGGCTCAATAATTTAAAGGGGAGCAAAACATAGTGTGAAATTGTCAAGGGTGACAATTTACAATGCTACACATCCAAGGTTATGTTATCCCTCTCCTCTATTGATGGATCCTCTTTGTAAGGATTCCTTTTAGGAGTGATCGGATTCCTTCCCTTGCTTGTTGTTGAAGTCCCTAGTATGGTGCGATAAAATAATTTTGTAATAATTTACACAAAAAAAATCCAATCAATCTGAAATTCTTACTATAAATTACTAGAGCCTAGGTCTCACTTCTCAAAAATATCTCCAAGAATTTCATTGATTTGTAGCCTTGGGCAAATTTGGTGGAAACCCTAATTTTGTAATAAATCACACAAAATAAATCTAATCAATTTTCAATTTTTATTGTAGCTTACTAGGGCTCAGATTTGATTTCCAAAAAAAAATCTCAAAGAATTTTGTTGCTTTGTAGTCTTGGGGGTGAATTTGGTGTAAACTCTAATTTCACAATAACTCCTTGAATTTTTCTCCAAATGACCTCAATTTTGGATTGTAGTAGGTTCAGTATATTTGTGATCAACCCTCAAGAGGTTAGAAAAAATTCATTGATTTTAAAATTTGGGAGCAAATTATGTGGAAACTCTAATGTCACAGTAACTCCTTGAATTATGCTCCAATTGCTTTCAAATTTATATTGTAGCAGCTTCAATATGATGTTGAAAACCCTTTAAAAATAAGGAAGAAGATTGCAAAAATCAGAGAGATATGCGCTTCCCAAAATGACCTCCAAAATTAATAAAATGTTGCCTTATTTCTTGCCTTCATGGTGCAAAAATCATGCTCTAGTACCAATTTTAATGAAACAAGTTGCACAATAGAAGAATATAATAGGAAATATGCTACAAATTCTTGATAATAATATGCCACTTCGAGGGGGGCAACCTTCTAATCCACTTCGAGGGGGATACCTCCAATAGTCTTCAATAAGAACACAATACTCAATATGAGGACAATAATTAACCTCTACCTCCTATATATACCATATATATGCCTTATATAAGACTATATTAATGATTATATACCTTAGTTAAGAGTTGAGATAGCCACAAGCTAACTACTCACACCTTATGCACCTATAGGATTAAGGGTGCAGCAACTTTAGAAGGGACATCTATAAATATACATCTAGATCACCTAGATCTCCTCTCTTGTGCCACTTAGCTTGAAGCTTGCTTTCTGTGCCGAGCATTTCTTATAGGTAGAGGATGGTATATTATACCAGCCTCACTATCTCCAACATTGTTGATCACATGGTTTGAGCTTTCCCTTTGGCTAAATGAGGGTGTGCTCCCAATAGCTACAAGTTGAGAAAAAACTATCATCTTCCTCATCTTAATTGGATTTGCCATCTTTGCTCCTTCCACGAGGTGGAGATTGAGGAACATTTCATCTTTAGAGACCCCATTTCTCTACTTTATTTAGATATCTAGATTAGTAGTGTTTGGCTCTTTATCTTTAAGAGGGAATCACCCTTCAGTGTAGATCCCTACATGAGGTCTCTTGGGATTCTAGAGCCCCTATGTTGATCACATCCTTCTTTGAGCACATCAAAGATCTTGACAACTCTCAACAACCTTTGGATTCTTGTACTTCTCTTATAGACACATATAGACTTGTAAAATGGTATCTCTCATAGGTTCTACCTTATCATGTTCACCCTCACCTTCATGGTCTTGTTTCTTCCCAATGATGTGGTTCAACTTCATTTTGTTATAGATCTACTCCTCTTTGATCACCTCCCTAGCCATAGGGTTAGGTGCATATTACAAATTTTTTCTAGTCTAGATAGTGATACTTGATGATCTCCAGTTTGCCTCAGGGTTTCTCTTTGGGGTTCCTATTCTCCATTTTTGGCTATATATACTAGTTTCTTGATCACTTGTGTTGATGGTCCCTGTTTTTTTGTATTTCTTTGCTTTTGTTCTTCCTCTTTGTGGGGCCTTTCTAGGTTTCTCTTCCTAGAACTTCCTATTATAAATAGCTGTACTCTTGAGCCCTATTGACCTACTTTTGGTCATTCATGGACATTAATATAATTTCTTTCTAAGTTCTCAATGGAGTTGGAAGACACTGTCTTCTAATTTCATCACCCTTGTCAACTATATCTTTTAGTCATAAAAGGAAAGTGAGGATTGCCTATCTTCTTTATAAAATGCTTTCAAGAGACCAAGATTGTTGGTATGTTAGGTACAAGGGACATGGTAGAGGAAGGATTTAGGAGGCATCATTGAATAATGATAGGTAGTTGTTAATATAAACACAATCTTCTACATTTTCTTGGTTAATTGTGATTTGGATGGGACATGGTAATGAGTGGGTTTAAAAGGCATCCTCAATTAGTGATAGGTAGCTGACAATACTGACATAATCCTATATATTTGTTTGGTTAATTATGATTTGGATGTTTGTTTGTCATGGGTACCTGCTTGTTACCATTTGATGTATATTTATTTCATTTTGTTTCATATTTGTTAAAATTAGCTCAAGTAATAGGTATTAGCCAAGGGCATATGTTACAAATTTTTTTGGTGCATATGTATGGAATGTAATCATTTTCTTGCTCAAATCAAATTTAAGTTGTTGAATGATTCCAAATTCCATTACATTTGGGCAGTGTTTTTCTCCTTTTAGTTTTGAAAGTCTAGAGCAGATATATTTAATGTTGTTTGGTGAATATGATTTCATGATTAAGACAAATTATAAGAGCATTTAATTATAATATCTTAAGAGTACTCCCTAAACCTAACACAATTATTAACATTGTATGGACTCACATCAGTCACTAATCTTTTTGTAATACCATTTACACGTAATTTTAGGGAAGTATTGGCTTAGGGTTTTAGGTCAAATCTTAGCATGCAGACAAGAATATAGTAATATCTTACTTCTTGTCAGCTTTGGGATCTCCTGAATTTGTCTCTAATTTTTGTGGTCAACATGGGATTGTTGGCCAAAACTATTTAGTCAACCTTTAGGTGTTAGGCAGTCAAATCTTTACTTCCACGATCTCTTTAGTTTGCCTTGTTGGTTTTGTAATTAGCAACTTTATAACTTTTATGTTATCTTTAATATCTTTCCTTTTTTTTGACTTGAAAGAGACATCGTAGAGATGCTTAATTAATACACTAGAATTCCATGTTCATCATTCCCTCGTATGATTTCATCATATGGTATTTCTTGTAATGAATAGGATTATATCCTACTCTACTGGTATCTAGATGACATAAGCTCTAGCCAAGTAGGAGCTTCTTGTTTTCGATTGAGTTATAGGGCTCTTCCTAATCTGGTTGTAAATTTAAGCCTTGTACTAAACTAATAGATAGTATATTTTTTTGGGTGTAAATAACAACTTGGAAGGATTACCAACTAGATGTTCCCATCTACATTTCCCGGTTATACCAAGTAGACTTTCTCTCCAAATGGCAATATACAAGATCTTCATTTCTATTTTTTATGTTATTCATTTTAGTTAAATCATTTACATTTAATGTTTTTATGTGTTGAAGATTTTGGCACACTGCCTGCGTTTTTACTTCTCAAGTGCGGTAAACGCATTAAAAAGAAAATGTAGAATATTAACAATAAATATAGTAAAAATATTGTTACAAGGTTTGCAGGGTTTTTGAGAAGGTGATCATAAGGTTGGCTTGTTGGTCTAGGATTTATAGCAACATAATGTGATGTCTCCTTTATTGGCTAAAAGATAATTTGACAAGCTTGCCTATATGGGGGTGAACATGAATGTGTTGAATTTATCAATCATATTGGAGCCTATATCATATGGATCCCTCCTCCATTAGGAGACATCTTTCAAATTTAGGAAGTCACTTAACAATGCACTTTTATGAGTGGACAAAGTGAATTCTTTAAGGATACATTTGATTAAGTTTTGCACATCAAGAATGATAACATGTTTAGTAAGCCATTGTACAAGTATCGGATTTCTAATTTGTTACTGAGCATAAATACACACATGAGAATATGCTTTTGGAAGTGATGTTTGATATTTCTTACCATACTTATCTTTTTCTTGTGTAGGTATACTCCACTTCAAACAAGCCTATTGTTAGAACAAGCGACTGAAAAAACTATTCATAATTGTAAGTACTATTTGGTCAAAAAATTTGTTCTGCCTCATGTAGATGTCTGGAGAATTATCGATATGCTATTATGATGAGAGAAATTCTATAATGTTAATGCCAAATAATGCATTGGAAACTAGACACTGATTTTTTTCTGCTCGTGTAATAGGTTAATATCCTAAAAATTAGTAAAACAATTATTAAAGCCAAATAATATATTGGAAACTGGATATTATGAGTTTGTTATGCTCATATATATTGTCATTAGCCTATATATATATATAGAAAGTTTAAAAATCATAGAATAGATGGTAACATGGTAAAGAAAAGTGGATAGAACACAATTGCTATAAGTTATAATCTTTCAAAAAACCATATGTATAGGATAATGAAAATATTAGGATAATGACAATATATATGAGCATAAGAAAATTATAATATCCATGGTTTTTTGAAAGATTATAGCTGAAATCAGTTGTGTTCTATCCACTTTTCTTTACCATGTTACCATCTATTCTATGCTTTTTAAACTTTCTATTTGTTACATTACATATATGGTAAAGACCATGTGTTACAACTTGAACGAGGGAAGAATATGAAAATTTATTGTGAATAGAATGACCCAAAAATATCCTTATTAAGAAATATCCAATCTAAAAGGCTGTAAAGAACTAAAAACCAAATCTTTGTAGTCTTAATCAATAAAAGCTTATAACTTAAATCCCAAGTATTGAATTTGAAGCTCTTTTCATTCATCAAATTCAGAGATGATTTCAATTTTCTATGTTGGTCTTCCCTTAGGCGTCTCCTCATAGAGACATTCGCCAAATAGATTTAGATCCTAATATTCAACCAACCTTTCGAACATTCTGTAGGATAAGTTATGCATAAAAATTTGAAAAAAGGAATTTATGATAATATATAGAAATTGGATATGTTCCACCTTCTATAGTCCGTTTTAAGGTGCCAATATCTTTATAACAAAGGAGGATGTAACAATGGAAAATGTAGGTATACTATGGGCCTGAAATGAAACTGAAAGAGTTTACTATAATGTTATAGAATGCTTACTGTCATTCACTATGTATTATTACACCTGATGAATCTGATTTCTTGAAATATAACAATAAAACAGTAAGTAAATCAGATCTACACAAGGAATCACAACACAAGGGCTAAAAATTGAAATGTAAATATATGGAACTAGGAATAGGGATAAGGGGTAAGAAATCATGTATTTTTCATAGGTTAGTTGAGGACGGTTGGAAGGTATTGTTATCACCTGGAATATGCACCCTGCTGAATCTTGAATCCTGCTATTCTACGAAACATGGGATGACCTCTCGAGGTGTGGGACTCGTGAAACTCGAGGTCAACCTCTGATTAAAGGGCGGATTCCTCTTGGTAAATCACTTAAAAACTAACTCTAACTAAAGAACCTTGCCAGGAAAAGAGATGAGAAAGATCTGATAATCTGAAACTAAAACAGAAAATGAAGGTGATACACCAAATAGAGCAGATTTCTACTTCCTTTCAGTAACACAACCTATGAATCTCAATCTAAAGCTTCACACAGTAATTTGCAACAGTAATTGAGAGGTAAACTTAGAACAACAACAATCAAGGAGTCACAAAACTCACAATAATACCTACTTTTCTTTCATACACAGAGAAAATTGAAACAAATAGAGGCAAAAATACCGATCTTGAATTCACTAAAGGCTGCTACAATGATTGTTTTTTGGAAAAACGGTAAAATATTACATCACAAGCATACAATTAACCATTATTTCAGAGTGAAACAAGGTTGAAGATGCAATCAATGAAGATAATTACAGAAGTAAAGATCTGATTTTGAGTGAAAAAATTAAAGGATTGAATGTCACTTTGTCATAATAAACTTTTTCAATGCTTTGCAACAAACATAGGCTTCTTATTTATAGATTTTGAGAGCCTAAATTCAAAAAGTCATGTTGACTTTAGATATTTTTCCTATGAGTTGTCAGTCCTTATCCTCTGTGGATAAGATTTACTTTTTTTCTTTATGAGTTGTCAATCTTATCCTCTTTGGATAAGATATTTTGTAATCCTTATCCTTTGTAGATAAGATATTTGTAATCCTTATCCTTTGTGATATTTGTAATCTTTATCCTTTGTAGATAAGATATTTTGCAATCCTTATCCTATCCTCTGTGGATAAGGTATTGTGCAATCCTTATCCTTATCCTTTGAATTTCTTGAAGTTAGTGAACTCCTTTATTATTTTTCCATGCTTTGCTGATTTCGCAAAAAATATTCTCTCCTCTCTCTTCTCTTTTTTTTGTTCTGATTTTTCAAAAAATCAGGTAACAGGAACTTAAGAGGTGCTCTAGGCTATTATAATAACATTTGAAGTGCAATAGATGATAGTGAACTTTTTGGTTGGTCTCCCAACTTCCAAGAGGTGTTAGTGACTTTGTGTTAGAATGTTCAACAACTTTGAAAAGTTCGCTACTGCATGCAAAATCTGGAGATCTTCACTTGAGATGGTGTAATATTTGTCTAAATGTGTAGGGAAAAGATGGTGAGATAGATATGAGAGATTGCCTTAGTCAGTCCCCTAGGATGACATGTTTTAGCCTTAATGTATTTTCAAATGTTGGAAGTGTGTGATCCTTAGTTGCGAAGGTGTTGTGGTGTGCGCAATAGTTGTAGAAACAATGAAAAGATGGTTCCTCAAGGGTGCGCCAATGAAGGAGATGCTCATAGGTTTGTAAGAAGCTTTAGGAATGGAAGAGTTGCAAGTAGGTTTTAGCAATGGATGAATGAAAGCATTAGAAAACTTAATTTGGATCAGCAAGAGAGTGTAGGAGAAAGTGAATGGGCAAGAGAGCAAGGAGAATCTCTACATTGGCAAGGAGATGCTTTATAGACTGTCTAGGACAAGAAACCCATTAGAGAACGTACTATGACAACTTAGGGTTTGAATTTGATTGTCGATGAGAATTAGGGATTAAAAAAAAAGGTTGGACACAAAACCCCAAAATGCAAATAATAAGTTGGTAGAAGTAAATTGAGCTTGAGTTGGGGTGCTTAGCACACCAATGAGGGGATTAAGGCACAAAATGGGCTACATGAGTCTTAAACATGACTTGGGGTAGCGAACATCAAAATGAGTGAAGAAAAATAGAGTGAAAAATGTGAAATATGCAATTTTTGACTCTACATTTTTCCTCCACTTAACCGAGGTTGTGAACTAGGTGAATCAATCATGCTAGCATAAATAAACATCAATTTCAATACTTGAAAAAATAAACACCAATTACGATACTTGAAATATAAAGATACACCAAAAGGGTATAGGAAAACTATGCTCTTCTCTGTCATTTGTCCTTTTTCTTTTGCCCAGCCATCCTTCTCCAAGTTTGCAATGCTCACATACTAGGAAAAGCAGTCCAAGTTCATTAAGAAGAAATATGTAGAAAAATAGCATCACACATGATAAACTACCATCAAACTTTTTGCTGAAGTAGGTAGACGAAACAATAAGGGATCCATGGGGGACCATTCAGAGTGGAAATGAGAAGAGTGTAATGTACCCATCTTAGTCAAATGCTCTTCTGTGACTGATAGCCTATTTCTGGAAGCCCGTAGGTTCGTCAGAGGTAAAATTAGGGTTTCCTATCTTATTGGGGTTCTGAAGCATTTTTGAAGGTTTGCATGTATGAGTTTCTGATGCATGTCTGGTGGAGTTTTCTGGGTTTTTGGAGAGCTTTGGAATGGTGTGACATGCATCCCCATCTGACATCCTTTTTCATAACTTGCTATTTTTAGCCTGTATGGTGGAGTTTCATAATTTGGATTGCAGATTCTTTTTGGGTTTTTAGAAAGCTTCACAATGATATGACATGTAGATTCATTGGGAAACTTTTTAGAGTTTACTATTTTTAGTAAGCTCTATTTCTGGCGGTGCCATCTTGGGCAATAGCATCAGTAGTCAGTTCAGTTTCCATTTTGGGCAGTGCAGTTTGGAGCATATTTGGCTTTCAACTTTTTGAGGCTCATTTTGGGTAAAATGATTTATTTTAAGTCATTAATGTTATAATTTCTTATTGGCCCCCTTGGCCTAGTATTAATGACTTAAAGTTGTTTTAAAAGGTGGTTCTTAAGGCTGGATGCCTCTTTGAGAAGGTTTTTAATATTTCAAATGTCAATTATCTTGTCGTGAGCTTTGGATGCCAAAATGGAGGAAGGGAAAGTGATTTAAAAATTAAATAATTGCAAAAAGAAGTTGGGCGTCCCTTTGGAGGATAGATGGAAAGCCAACAGTCACCTTCAATTCTATAAAAGCAGGCCATTGCTCATTCATTTTTCATCTTTGGTTAATTATATCGAAATGCTGCTGAATTGATTTTAGAACCTAGCTAAGGGGAAGCTTAGCATTTTTACACCACTCTTTGGACTTGAAACTATGGTTTCTTAGATGGTTAGTTGGGAGTGTGCTTCATTCAGAAGTGCATATTGAGCATTATTGTTGAGTTTTTGGTGAGATTTTCCAGTTTTGTATTTTCTGGTTATATCTTGGCTGAAGGAGATTTTCATATGCAGCTCTTTGTATGATTTTATTTCGCTCATGGGTATTAGCTCAATCAATTCCTTTGGTCTAGGCGCCCTATTTTGCATATTTTCAGATTTTATTTCAAAGTGCTGATTTTTCTAGGAAGGTCGCCCTTTCCTAGGCCCATACCATTCTCTTTTGTAGGGTATTGGGATTCCAGCCTTCATTGAAAGTAGAGTTTTGTTTAATTTTTCTCTTGCTGGTTGGTCACCCAACATCTAGTAATTATATGCCTTCAATTTTGAGTGTTTTGGAGATGTAATGAGGGAGAAATGTGCATTAGATGGTGTATATAGTTGCTGGTTTGAGTATTTTCAGTTTGCTGGTCTTTTATATCAGACCTGGTTATTTCTCTTTTCATGCTTTATTTCTTGGCCTTTCAACTCACATTTGTAATAAGAAATATAGCATAATCTTAGCAAAAGTTTGGAGCAGATTCTATTGGGAAATCATTGTAATTGACACTTTGTTACTTGCAAATATTTTGCATTGTAAGGCTGAAATAGTAGTACTGTTCAGTCATTTATAATTCTGCAATTACTTTGTGTTTTAATTCAAAAACTATAACCCCTGGATGGTTTACCGCCAGTGTGGAGGAATAAACATTGTAACTTTCATATCTCACCCACTGAAAAGTGGCGAATCCCCAATGTTGAGTGGATGCTTGCTATTAGCAGATGAATTATATTTCATTGTAATTATCTTTCCCCCCACTTAACAAGTGGTAACGTGGAATCTTGATGGTCGGTTCTCCGCCTGTTTCAATTCAGTATTGTTCTTCATTCCAATTTGGTTGCTAACGACCCTGTTGTGACCTTTTCACACATCGCCCCATTGCAAATGGGGACTCCCAGTAGTTTGCTTCTTTTTAGGGTTTTGCTTTTGCGCAACGGTTTCATAAGGTCATCATTTTGAGAGTTTCAAGTCAGTCTTTTGAGAGTCATCCGAGCCAAGTTGAGAATACAAGCTCGAAATAGTGCCTAAACGTTACGGGAGTGCTCAGAAGGTCTGGGAAACGAGGATCACCTGCGCTTTGAGTCAATTTTGACACTTCCTATTTTTTTAGGGGTTTTTGCTTTTCGCTTTTTTTAGTTTTGGCATTTTTGGCATTTTTGGACCAATCTGGGATCCCTATTTTTTAGGGATTTTGCTTTTCTATTTTAGAAAGTCAACCTTGGTCAAGGAGTCAACATTTCCATTTTTAGAACTAAAAATCAGCCAAAAAAATCGAAAATCAATGAAAAATCAAGATAAAAATTGAAAAATAAAGCAAAAATCAAGAAAAACATGGAAAAGCAAGATAGAAATCTAGAAAAATCAATGCAAAAATCATAAAAATCATAAAAATCAGACCTCCGAAATGAGAAAATCAAGAAAATATGAGAAAAACAAGAGGAAAAAGCATGCAAATCCATGAAGAAATTTTCCTAAGTCTAAGAAATTCGCCCATCAATGGCAAAGTTCACTTGGAGGAAGCAAAGAAAATGGCATAAAGGTTTCAAAGTCCGCCCCAACATTTGGAAGGAATGGCAAGACCAATGGAAAGTCCGCCATGCCTTAGATGAGGAAATGCCAAACATCATGGCAAGCCTGCCCAACCAAGGAAAGAAAAATGTCAAGCCTTCTTCAAAGTCTGCCCTTGCTATGGCATAAAGTCTTGGAAGTCCGCCCTTAACTTTGATGGGAGATGGAAAGAAATTGGTGAAGTCCGCCCAAGCATAGAGAGTGTGAAGTCCGCCCAAGTGGAGAGAAATGAGGGACGTCCAAGTTTAAGCCAAGTCCGCCCTTGGCTAGGAAGGGGAAATGTCAAGACATTCTCCAAGTCCGCCTAGACCATGAGATAATGGAAAAGAAGACATGAAGTCCTCCCCTCACATGGCAAAGCCAATAAGAAGTCCGCCGCAGCCTTGATAAGGAATTGGCAAGACATGCTCAAAGTCCGCCCAGCCTAGAACAAGGGAGAAAAAATGAAATTCGCCTAAGTATGGATGCCTAGGGAGGAAAATTTCATGATTTTGGCTAAGTGTAAAAGGAAAATTCAATGGAAGCATGATGAAAATATTCTAAGACATGAATGTCTAGAGAGGAAATTTCAAGACGTCCAAACACATTGTAAAGTCCGCCCTAGGTCAAGAGGAATGAAAATTTGCCTAAGTGTTGATGAAATTCGCCTAGGGGAGATGGTCAAATCGCATGAAAAAAAAATGTGAACGGCAAAGAAACTTGGAAGTTCACCCTGGCTAAAGATCAAACTGATGTAGATTTAATAAATACTTAGCTGTGGGTCAAAATTGAATGGGTTGGAAATAAATTAAAATTTGACATTTTAAGACTTTGGATAATTTATTTCCGACACTTAGGAATGTAAAATGCCTCTGACAAAAATGAAATTCGCCACAGATGTCTTGGAAGAAAATTCATGGAAGAAAATTCTTTACGCCAGGAAAGGAGAAAATAAATAAAATTTCACCATGAATTGAAACTTGGAAAAATCGAATTTAACTTAATTGGACATTTAATATTTTTCCAAAAATATTGAAAATAAAGATAAACACCTAGTCAAAAAAATCGAATTTTGAAACTCAGAGAAAATCAAAGGATTTTTGATAAGCTTGCCATGAAGATTTTTCGAAAAAATAGAAACTTGCCTAATTGAAGAGAAGAAAACAAATTGAGATCGAGAGAAAAAGATGAAATTACTAAAACAAATTGAACTCTTCAGCCATATAATGAGTTTCAACAACTTATTTTTCACAAGTTCAATTGAAGAGAAATTAAATCTCTCTCAAAGTTGTAAGAAAATTGAGGCAAGGTCAATTTGTCTCAAGGCAAGGTTGATTTTCTTAGGGGAGGAGTGAATTTTTTTTTTTATGCTAGAGAAAGTAACTTCTGTAGAAGTAATTTAATTCTTGGCTGAAAGTTGAACTTCTCAGCAAGTTGGCGCACTTTGTCATTGGATTTTTGATTAAATTCTTAGAAGCTAAATCTGATTTGCAGCCAGAGGGTATTCCAGAGGTTTGAAATTGGGTTGGCCAAGATTCAATTCTTCTTTCGTCTTATTTTGTCATTTTGGGTAAGTTTTGGCAAAATTTCAATCAAGTTCGCCTACTTTCAGCTTGCTTTTTCGCAAAAATTCAATCTTTTTAATAAGCTGAAAGTAAATTTTTTGAGTAAAGGCACGGGAATAAATTATATTTTAAAGTCTCCGTATTAATGTTAATTCCTTTTACTGTAGGTTAATGACCACACTAGGAGAATCATTAAAAAAGGTGCCAATGAAGTTTGCCAGTAAAGGGTTGCAGCAAGAGTCAAAGATCAATTCTAAATGGAAAAATATTGCAGACACTGATCTCGGACATGTAGACTTCACGGAGTTCAAAAAGAGGATATATGGACACAATGGATTACCGACACCAATTGCCAGACGGATGGTGAGGAATGGCATCTTCCAAGCAGTCGGATTCCCGCCAGTAGTGGAATGTGTCGAGTTGATGGTAGAGTGCGCCATTCATGATGATGTGTAGGAGAGACAGATTGTTGCACCGGATGGAAGGATATTGGCTCACCTTAGTGAGGTGGCAATTCAGGAGGCATTTGGCATCCCGACACACCAGCGGACTATCTATAAGACCAAGGAGGATGCCAAAAGGTTGTATGATGGCCAATCTGAATTGTGTGCCACAAATATTAATAAATCATGGTTGGAGAAACCTAGACCATCTACCAAGAAAATGCCCAAGAAGCTGCGCTGGACAAACTTCAAGGAGGATTATGGAGATATCATTTTGATGTTGAACAGGATAGCCGACAATCCACAAGGCGCATATTTTGAGACGTGGATGTATTATTTTATTGATGAAATCACCTTCGGCGTGAAGATGTTCAACTGGTCCCGGATGATTAGTGACAGTCTCCACGAGCAGTTAGTCAATCTGGAGAAGACAAAGTCTTTCCACATGAGCTCATACATTGTCTATTTGTTGGCCAGAACGTACAGATACTCAGGACTTATATGCAAAGGCAAAGTAGGAAATGGTGAGAACGAACTCAAGTCCTATGATTGTTACCCGCAACTTCAACTCAGGAAGAAGTCTCACTTCAGGCAGGCGCATAATGCCTTCCTCATGTACATTACTAGAATACTTCAAGGAGGAACTCACCAGAGGCTGAGTCATGAAGCCAAAGCTTAATCAGTAGATATGGATCCTGGTTTATCCAGTTTCCAAGGTTCATGCATATTAGGATCCAAGGATTCACTGGAAATCCTTACAGGATGCCTATCTATTCTACAAATCAGATGATTTTGCTAGAAGTCCTGAGAGAGCTAGAGACCTATTAGAGCATCCAAAGGCCAAAACAGAAGGCGACCATCACTTTCCCATTCTTTATTGGGAATATGTTGGAGTCCTATTGGTCAACACAAGCAGCCGAAAGCGCCAGGATGGAAATTCAATGGTATCCATTCACAACTTATTGGTCTAGGGCCAATTTTGACCCTCATCATCACATTCGGACCGTGGATGGGAAAAGATATAAACACAGAGTAGACTTGGAGGACTTCTGGGTGAATGCTGCTGTCGAGTATGAAGTCAAGAGAAGGTTATGGTCTAGAGTGCCGGTGGATTTAATGAGGGCAACCAAACTTTGTCGGGTGCCCAATCAATTGCAGGACGGCGAAAAATATGTCCAGATGTGCTTCAAT